>CAJNIZ010002651.1:1495-12740 GCA_905231905.1 Symbiodinium pilosum
GGGGTTTTTTAAGGGATCTGAACGCCCTGAGGCTGGATGCCTCGGCGAATAATCGTCGAACATGGCTCAAGACATAGTAATTATGGGAACTTGTTGTGGGGAGCTCCAGAAAGCCCAAGTAGTGGGCCCTGAAAACGTCGTTTTTTTTTGGGATTTAGGGTACCCTAACCCTAAATCCTAAGCATTGTTGAACTTTTCTTCTGGATGCCTCGTTCTGAAAGCTTACGCGATCGAGAACTATGGATTATGGCGAAGGGTTCGTGGTTTAGTGTTCACGAAGCGGGGGACATAAAGGGTCCCCTTAAAGTTCAAGAAAGATGTAGGGATGTAGGGATAGATAGGGAGATAGGGTTTAATGTTGAGGGTTCAGGGGCAGTAGCCAAGAGGATGCTAGGGTACAACAGAGAACACGGTTGAGGGTTTAAGGGCTGTGGGGGTTTGGAGGGTTTGGACTCAGGGTTATGGGTTTGGGGTCTAGAGTTTTGGAATTTGGGGGGTTGGGTTCAGGGCTTTGGGGTTTAGATTTTGTCGTTAAGTTTGTGCTGGTAACGGTGTTATTCTCATTGTTGGCCTAGCCATTTTACAGGCCCCATGACGCATCCTAGCATACGTACATGCGGCATGCTCTGTCTTGGTTGTTTATGAAGGCATGTGTATTAATAGCCACACCTCCTTTGAAACAAAAACATGCCCTTGGCTGAAACTGTCCATGGACATCGAACACGCTTGATCGTTTCGGGGGTAGGCAAGGAGGCCCCAATTTTTGCCACCCGCTCAAACTCTTAACGGCGCATCCCCCAGAATCCGGCTCCAAGTCAGATGCCTTAGGAGGACCCCCCACCCTGTAATAGTGGTATATTAAGAATATAAGAGGACCCTAATATAATCCTTACTATCCCTTATAGTCACTATTACTGGGTGGGGGGTCCACGTAACAGATGCCTGGTATGTTGAGGCTCAGACTTTGAAGCTGGGGCTTAGGGTTTGGAGTTCTGGGTAGGCCCCTGGGATATTTTAACATTTTCCCTAATGGCTTTAATAAGGGATCCTATATACCAATGTTTTTCAAATGGTTTTGGGGGCCAACCTAGAGTTTAGTGTTGAGAATTTAGGACTTAGGTTTCAGGATTTCAGGCTTGTACCCCTAGGGTTGTACCCTACCCCCTAACCCCCTAACCCCCTAAACCCCTAAATCCTAAACCCTAATTGGTTGGGAGCCTTTTGAGAGACCCTAGGGGATTTCATTGGTTCATTTTGGATTTCGGGCTTGGAAGCTTTGGAAGTATATAATAGACTTGCAGGGGAAGTCATGGGAGCTGTTCAGGATGCCACGCTTCGTTCGGGTTCTAAAAGGATTATAGGGGATATTTTGGGGTTATATAGGGGTTATATTGGGGTTATGCTGGGGTTCTATTACCCCAAGAATGGAGAATCAAATGGAAGAGAAAATGGAACATGAAATGGAAACTGGGATTCTAGGGTAGTTTATAGGGCTATGTCGGGGTTATGTTGGGATAATGGAAGATAGAATGGACATTACTATGCAGGGTTTAGGGTTGGGGGTTTGGAGCTCTAGGGTTGGGGGTTTGGAGCTCTAGATTTTGGGCTCTACCTGAAGGGCGCCGAATATGGAAGTTGCAACAACTAGGAAATAGCTTTTCCTGGGTAAGATATGCAATGAAATCCTCTCTGGGGTGTGGTCGGGACTTGCGGACATGATTCCCCTGTGGTAGAGTATTTCCCAAACCCTAGGTGGAGGTTTGGTCAAAATTAGGGGACCTATTTGGGTTGCCACCGTAGGCCCCAAGCATATACTGTATTGAAAATTGCACGAGAAGTTTGACCACCCTCCATTTGAATTATGTGCACCCCTACATGTGTACCGGCCAAACGTCTCAGGTACTACGATGGCAAGCATGCCAGTATGAGGACCGTTCAAAGCCACCGGCAGAGATCTAGCTATCAAACCTCAAAGATGTCTAGCCAATCCGAAGAGTAACCTCCAAAGTTTTGGGGGTAAGGTTAATCTCGGGAAAAAGGGATGCAAAACACCTAGGCATCTACGGTCTCTGATGTGGGTTGCGGGCTTCCGCATTTCGGATTTGACATGTTTTGGGTTCACGGTGCATCCACCAGTCGAGGTTCGGCGTAGCTCCCCTGAGTTTCAGGGTTGCGCTGGACGCATAGAACCCTAGACCCTAGGTGGACCCGTGGACCCCCCACCCTGCAATAGTAATACAATATGAATATAAGAGGACCCGAATATGGTTACCAGTATCCCATATGGTCACTGTTACTGGGTGGGGGGTCCACCTGACCTACTTGACCATGTCAGACAGCCCAGCCACTGTACTTGAAGCCCAGCGCCCGTCTCCAGACATGAGTTGCCCTGGTTTCATAAGGCGGTTAAGGGGAAAGAAAGGGTTCAGGGTCTAGGGGCTAGGGTCTAGGCAAGAATAGGCTTTACAGAGATATTCAGCGAGGGATGTAGAGAGATATGTTGTGTTTAAGGTTTAGGGCTTAGGGGTTAATCACGTACGAAGCACCCCCGTGCATGATGGTAACCTGGGACGCCCAGAAGAGCTTCTACACTCCATTCTTACATGGTCGTTCAGGGTTTGGGGAAATGTTACTTGAAGCCCAAAAGAGCCATAGAAACAGGGGCCTATAAACTGATTATAGTGTTTAAAGGTCTACGGTGGGTAACCCCTAACTATGGAAACTACCCTAAACACTTTCTATGGAAAAATACTTTCCTTTTAGAGAGGGCTTCGTGGTACAGTTTCCATGCTAGTTCGGGGCTGGCAACACTAAACCCCATGTCATATAACCCCTGTACACCTTATTCCCTGACCCCTAAATCTTAAATATGATAAACCCAAGACCCAAAATCCTAAACCCTAATTTCTAAACCCTAAACCGGAGTAGGTTTTAGGGTTCAGGGTTAGGTGGGGGAGGGAGATATCGTGCATACTACCTTGAATCCTGAACCCCAAACCCTTAACCGCGCTCAGGCAGGTCCCGAAGGTTCCTTCCACCCTGAACCCTTACGCCCCAAACTACCACATGTCACCACGAAGTCTCAGTGTGAGGACCAATCTCAGTTTGACGGGTACGGCGCGGTACGCCTCCATTAACGCACACAAAGGACTGGAGAGGGCTAAGACGTGTTGAGATAACCCTATACCCTCAACTCTAGTGGCGTTAACGTCCTTTTGTGAGCTTTTGGCTGCAGGCAGATGTTTCCAGCATATGGGTCCCCAAGACAGAGCCATTAAAATGCAATCTCGATCACAGCGGTACCCAAAAAGGGGCAGCGATTTTTGGTAGCTGCCATGCAAAGTATAAAACTGTTTCGTAAAAACTTGTTGGGAGGTATGCATAGACTCCGTCGGATTTCTTGCGGGATGTACATAGATTACTTATGCGTAAGAACAGGTGGTCAATTCGAGATAGAGGAACGGATCCCTGTAGCAGACCATACACAATTTCGAAGGCTATATATCCTTTCCACTTTGTCTTCAGTCCTCCACTCTACAAACTAAGACCGAAACCCCTTAAACCCTACTTTGTAAGGGCTATTCCTTAAAAATAGGGGGGTCCCTTTTGGGGGTCCTGATAATATATAGGCCTATTATACCATAGTAGTGTCCATTTTATTTTCCATTATCCCGATATACCCGTGGGGTGTCCACCGCTCTTTGGAAGCCGAGGTGGTAGGCCGTATCGGCTACATTGAGCGTGGAAGGGTGTGGGGTAATGGGTTTAGGCCCTAAGCCCTGGACCCTAAGGCCTAAGGGTTTAGGGTTTAGGGTAGAGTTTAGGGTTCAGGTCTTGAGGATTTTGGAACCTAAGGGTTTAGGGTGAAGGGCTTGAGGATCTTCAAACCTTATAAAACCATTATATGAGCAATCTAAACTCCTGGAAGGCTGGTGAGAAAGGGGATTATATCGGGGACCATTATAGGGCTTAATAACAGGGATATTAGGAATTTAGACTACAGCTCATGTGCCCCCAGCTGTCAGTTCATAGTCCATGGTCTTTCGCATTTGATTCTCGACTATTGTATGGTGAGAGCTAGAATCTTGGAACATGCTTTCGGCATGCCGTGACGTTTTTTGTTGGCATGTTCCAAGTCTCAATCTGAGCTATAGTCTAGACTCCTAGTTTCCCCCTTAATAACCCCTATGACGCTACCCTAGATAATCCCCTACCCTAAACCCTAAACCTAAGGAGTTTAGACTATAGCTCATAGTGCGGCATAAATCCGAGACCTTAAGCCCCAAGCCTTAGATCCAAACCCCGAAGCGATGAAGCATACCCTAAGAGTCCAAGGGTTCAGGGTTTAGGGTTTAGGGTTGACCCAAACAGTTGGGTTGTAGGGCCCAAATACCTTTAAACATGTAGTATTTGGGCCCTAAAACCTCATTATTTGGGTACTTGGACCCTTAGGGATACTAAGTCCCATGAAATAACATTGAGTCATAAAGACCCTATACCCTATACCACAGCTAAGACCTGAAATCTTAAGCCCTAAACCATACGAAGTCCCATGAATCCCTAAACCCTAAACCCTAAACCCTGTGGCAGTTACACCCTGAACGGGCTCAGCACCAGGCATTGAGCAAAGCCGCAGGGACGATCTTGAGGCCTCCAGGGTTAGGATTTGGGGTTTAGGGTTTAGGATTATATAGGGGTTATATAGGGATAATGGAAAAGAAAATGGAAACAACTATTTGGGTTTTTGGGGTTTAGGGTTTGGGGTTTAAGGGTTTAGGGTTTAGGGTTTGGGGTTTAGGGTTCAGGGTTTAGGTTTAGGATATAGGGTTCTCTGTTTTACTGCCCAAGAATGGAGACTCAAATGGAACGTGGAATCGAAACTGAGGTTAGATGGTGGCTCATAATATAGCAGTGAGGTTCTTTACACTTCTCCCTAAGCCCTAAACCCTTCCCCCCAAACCCTAAATCCTAAACCCTAGGCCGGGATGAGATGAGACTTGGAATGCCATAGTCTAAACTCCGTAAAGGGGACTATAGAGAAATTTCTATAGGGTGTACATGGGTTTAGGGCTTATGGTTCATTCTTAAAGGGGTTAAATAGGGGGTTATGTTGGGGACTATTATGGGGGCATATTAAGGGGGACCCTAGGAGTTTAGACCATAACCCCTATAATCCCCTACATAACCCTATACATAGAAGTTTTCATTTGATGTTCCATGTTCTTTTCCATTTGATTCTCCATTATTAATATCACAGTCAGTCTCCATGTAAGCGCCTCGCAGGATGTACGCCAGGTGTTTTCAGCAGCACCCGAGACCCCTGAACTCTAGATGAATTACAGCTCCAAAGCTAACGAGAGTTACAGACGTGACTGCGTTGCTGTCAAGGAGCTGCAAATGAGTTACCATAATATGGGTATCTAGCGGTAACTAATAGGGTTTGCCCTTAGCTACCCTAAACCGTTTTCCTTGCCATGGCAACCCTAAACCCTAAACGCTATACACTATATACACTTATTTGCTACGCAACCAAGATGAGGTACAGCTTCTGGGGATGGGGAGCGGGAGGATCTTATGGGCTTAGGGTGTCGGGGCTTAGGGCTTATAGAGTTTAAGGTTTAGGGTTAGGGGTTTAGGGCTTGTAGGGTTTAGTGTTTGGGGCCCAGGGTTTGGGTCTTGGGTTCAGGGGCTGCGGGTTTAGGGCTTTGAGTTTCAGGCTTTCGTTCTACGTCTATCACCAGTACCTATTTTGGACCCTAAACAGTTAGAACAGTACCTGGTCTAGGGTTTAAGGTTTGGGACCTGTTTTGGGTTGTTTGAATCCTCGCGGAACACAGCAATCTGCACATCGACCCTAAACCCGAAACCTTAAAGCTGTTGTTTCGGCAGGCCATCGGCCACATGCTGATGCGGCCAGGCTAAAGAGGTCTAGGGTTTAGGCTTCGGGTCTAGGCAGGCGACCACGAGCTAAGATCTCGTTACAAGCTCTTGTCCCTTTTCGCTAGTGTTTTGGTATCAACAATTTGGGGCGCAACATGGCGACCTACTTTGGGGCCGAAAGCTTAAGCTTTACTGAGCTGCTGTCAAGGAACTCTAAAATTTCCATTTTAAGGAAACCAGTTATTTATGATGTGCCCACATGATGGTAACTTAACTTAAGTTTATCAACAGCAACCCAGCTCAGGGTGTGTCACTTTCACGCTGTGGTTATTGGGTTTGCGGCTGGGGCGTTCCAGGAGCCAGGGTCTACTTGTAGACTTCCCAAAAACCCTGCATAGAGCGCAAGCAGCCACAAAAGCACCTAATCTACATAGGCTCAATTAGAAGGTAATTGAAGATTCCTGTATTAGACCTCAAGCCTTAAACCTCAACCCTAAACCTCAACCAGGGCCGGGGAGTTTAGTCCAGGCTTCTTGGCAATGCTTGACGCTTTTTTGGGTATCACCCCTAAACCAAAAACACCAATATGACCCCTATAGGGTTTAGGATTTGATTTAGGGTTCAGGTTTCAGGGTTTCAAGGTTTAGAGGGTTTAGGGGTTTTGAGTTTCCCAAGAGGTCTGCCGCTAAGACCTTTGGAACTACTTCGACTACCACAGAAACTACTAACTCTACTACAATTCGCACGTAAGCTACCAGGTCCAAACCCGCCCACCGCGGCCTAAACACCACTGTCAAATGGTTTCTTGTCAAAATGATGATCCCTTCTTGGGTACTCTAAATATTAGGTGCCGCATTATAATAATAGAGATCCAAAAAAGGACCATAATTTTGGCAACCACTGTCAAATGAATCAGGTCTGTTGCGGCATCGCAGGGGCAATGCTCCACTCTGGGCCCCTGACGTACTACCCTAAACGCTAAACCCCAAAGGGCAATGCTGTTGACAAGGAAATCTTGCACCACTCTGGACCGTTGGAAGTACTGCCCTAAACCCTAAACCCCAATTTTTTGGGACTTCAGGGGCTTCGAGTGGTGAAAGATCGCTTCCATCATCAGTAGGAAATAGTGAACAGGCAAAGTACTTCTAGTAACAGGTTTAGGGTTCAGTACTTAACGAATAATAGCAAACATGATGGCAGTAATCGTTACAATAAGCATACTGCCAAGTACTGTTTGAAAAGACATCAATGACTCCGACCTGGGAGTCCAGAACAACGTTGCATAGGGATATTTTTGCCAGACATTTACCATGCCAGTTTAAAGTTTGTGGTTTGGGGCTTCTCAGTTGTGCGGTATCTAGGCCATTCGCTTTTTGGTTCGTGCTGAGTTGTATGTTGTCCCCAAATGTTTACCTTTATTCATATGCTGGAAAGGCAACCCACATTTTAAGCCTTGGGTTAGCTGGGTATTATAATGCTTGCCATTTTCTTTTGAATTCCTTCATTCCCTGCTAGCCAAACCCTAGGTGCTCCTGTATCACCTATGAAAATAGATTGCCAACATCACAATTTCCATGTAATTCTTGCTTCCATTCCTTTATTCCCTAGTAACGACCAGCAAGTTTAGTAGCAAGGTGATGATAGTTGGGGGTGAAGCTGGAGTGTCCAAGCTTACAGCTACGATGTGAAACTCAAAGCAGCATGTAAATATGGAGGTAATGGTGCCCTTCACATAGAAATTGTAGGGATGTTGAAGCAAACAATATGAATTTTACTAATAATTAGCCTTGCCCTCGCCAACCGCAACCCTAAACCTTGCACCCTAAGCCTTATCCCCCAATCCTAAACCCCAATCCCTACGCCCTAAACCCCTAAACCCTAAGCCCTGCACTGGAACCCCGAAACCCTAAACCCCTACACCCCAAGCCCTAGACCCTGAAGCCTTAAACCCTAAGCCCCACAACCTAAACCCCTAAACTCTAAGCCCTAAACCCCAAACTCTATAAACAGACCGGAGGTGCTTCCTCAGAGGAACGCCATATCACCCCTATATAACCCTGTATATACCTACTCTATTATACTTCTTATATAATCCCTATATAACCCCTATATACATATACATATATATATATATATTATCCCTACATAACCCTAGAAGAAAAAGTCCTTAAACATAAGTTGGGCCCTTGGGACTCGAACCTAAACCCTAAATCCTAAACCCTAAACCCTAAACCCCCTAAGACCCTAAACCCTAAACAGCCTGAGGTGTTTCCTCAGAGGAACACTCCCTTGGTCTGGCCTACAGGCTAAGACACAGGACGCATCACTGGGTTTCTGGGCTTGGGGTTTAGGGGGTTTACGGGGTTTAGGGTTCAGGGTTTAGGGTTTAGGGTTTAGGACCTAAACCTAGGTACCCCAGTAGTACCCTTTTTTCCTCTTTTTGTTTTGCGGTCTCCTTATTTAATCTGCATATTTGGAAAAAGGGTATCCTTATTATGGGGCTACTGTGGAACCTAGAAACCCTAAACCCCTAAGAAGGTATTAGGGTTTTTCTGGGGGGCTTTGGGGTTTGGGGTTTGAGGGGTTTCTGGCTTTCTGGGCTGGAGAGTGTTGGGTGGCTTTGGGGTTGAGGGCTTTGGGGTTTTGGGGCTTTTGCGGTTTAGGGCTTGGGGGTTTTGTGTCTTTGGGCTAGGGCTTCAAGGCTTAGGCTTTTGGGGTTTAGGGCCAGTTGGAATGGGGATATAGGAAAGATGGCTTTAGGGCTTCGGTTTTTTTAGCACAAGCATTTGTACGGTTTTCGGGTTTAGGATCTTAGTATTTTGGGGGTGGATATAGAGGGGTCGTAGGGTGATACAGGGATGTATAGGGTTGAGGGCTTCTTGGCTAGGATTCCATTTTGGGTGGATTTTAGGGGTTGAATGGGAGTGGTACAATGTTTGGGCTTTCGGATTAAGAGGGATACTGAGGGGTGGTAGGGTCTAGGATTTCGGCATCGTCATCCCCATAGTGGATAATCAACTGGAAAGCCCAAGGAGACTGCAGGCTTAGAGGGATATGTATGGGTTTAAGGTTTCGGGTTCAGGGGATTTCTGAGTTAACTCGCTGGTTGCGAGTAGGGGCTGGAGAACGAATGGAAAGGATTTCGGAAATTACTATCGCCAAAAGATTGCCGTTCTTCAGTGGAGAGGTGTGTTTGCTGTTAGGGCTTCGGGGGGGTATTTCCACTGCAAGCTTAGCAACCCCCTCCGCCTAATAAGAACCCTCCCACCTCGCAGAGTAACAGAGCTTAGCTTTTCATGATTAGGGGGGTGTTGTGGGGTTCATGTTTAGGGGAGGGGATTACTCAGAAGCAGCCCTAAACCGTAAACCCTCAAAGCTCGCTGCTTTTCCGCTTTTCCTTCCCAGGAGGAGAAGTATCGAAAGATCCGAGAAAAGAAGGCCCACTGCAGTTTCAGGGTGTCATCATTGAGCATTGAAGGTTGAGACTCGGGTTGAGGCCTAAGGGTAAACCCTATAAACCCAACACCCCAAACCTTAAGCATCCTGAAACCCCCCTACTTAAAGCCTCAACCCTCCCTTTATGTGTTGATTTCACGGCAGGGCTGGTCGTGGAAGATTTTAGGGTTTAGGGTTTAGGGTGTCTGAATTAGGTTTAGCGCTGTTTGGGATATCCCATGCAGCTGTTTTTTGCTGATGGCCGCCCTAAATCTGAACAGAGGTGACTCGAAGGCTAGAGGCCCCTGCAGAAAGCGTGCGCTGAGGCTCCAAGTAGCCAAACGTGGGTGCTATTTACAGGCTTTGGGGCCCCATGTAGCTATTATTTATAAGTCCAAAGTTCCTGAAAACCATGACCCTCTGCGCCAAAGAGCACACGCTGCCTTCAATATGGTCCCTAAACCCTTAATGAGCTATAGTCTAGACACCTTAAATGGAGGATTATGTAGGTCATAGAACCCCTTTCATTAGGGTTTAGGGAGTAGGGTTTAGGGTCTAAACTCCTTTCATGCGGATTCTATTGGGTAGTATTATGGGGGTTATTAAGGGGGATACTAGAAGTTTAGAGTATGGTTCACATAACCATGAGTTCTCCCATCAACCTCCTATACCACCCCCTAATGACTTTGAACCCCCTAATGGGTTTGAGCTAACCCTGACTGTCCTTAGTCGAACAACCCCAATTCAGGCGGTTTCCCCACCAACTCTCAGCCTTGAACCCATGACCCTACACCCTTAAACCTACACCCATAACTCTGAACGAAGTTATAACACTTAACCCTTATATAGCCCTAAACCCTCAACCCTAAACCCTAAGCCTTAAATCCTACACCCTAGGCCCTAAACCCTTAACCCAAGAGCCCTGCAGGATCCCATGGAAACGACCGTAGGAGGGGCTCTATTTAAGACTTGGGGCTCTAGGGTTTAGGGTTCGGTCAGGGTTTAGGGCTTAGATTCTGGGAATAGATGGAAAGGACTATAGTGGAGAATCGAATGGAAAGGTAAATGGAACATGAAATTGGTGCTAGGGCTTTATAGGATTGTGCGGCGATGTCCCCAGTTGATTAAAATACGGGTCACTATACTGACTATACTGGAGCTCCTATGCTCCTATTGCAATGCGGCTCGCTATAATGAATTTCCCAGAGGTAGGGAACAGTAACTGTGACCTAAATCTCAAACCCAACATTGTGGGTGTTAAGTTCTACTTGAGGGCTAGATCGGGCCTGTTTGGAAACGCCAAAACCTGTCTGGTGCTTAAACAGTCGTGGACGAGTGGACCCCTGATCCTTATATTGCTTCCATGAATGTACGCATATGAAGTACAGTGAGTGTATATTATCAGGTTCCCGGAAAGTTTAGTCTGCGTCAAATATCTGGTGTCCATTGAACGTCCTATCATACGTGGTTTTCCAAAGCGCAGTAGTCCTGTAGCACCAACTGGGCTTCCATTACCATTTGAGGGATTTAATGCAAAGCCTTGAGCGCTAAACCATTAACCCCTCAACCCCAAGCCCTAAGCCCTTGTGTGATGATTACGTCAGCTATGGTCTAATATTTCCTAGGACTATAGCTCACATAAGAAGGGAGAAAGGAGGATCTTCAGCACTAGGACTTCACAAAGAAGTTGTTGTTGCCCATACTGTTAGGAGCAAGAGCCCGAGCAATAGTAATCCCTACCCCTCTACCAATTTTCGATAGCACGGTAGTGGTAGTGGTAGTGGTAGTGGTAGTGGTAGTGGTGGTAGTGGTAGTGGTGGTAGTGGTAGTAGTAGTAGTAGTAGTAGCAGTAGTAGTAGTAGTATGTTGGTGTCCAAATTGTTCCCCCTGTCTGGAAAACTCCGTGCAGAAGAAGGAAAGAAACAGGATT
>CAJNIZ010002653.1:6693-24777 GCA_905231905.1 Symbiodinium pilosum
TCGGAAAGACTCTTTGGGTTTCACAATTAGGGTTTAGGGTTTAGGGACTAGGGATTAGGGTTTAGGGATTAGGGACTAGGGTTTAGGGTGTTGGGTTCAGGATTTAAGGGTTAAGGGTTTAAGACGTGATGGTTGAGAGGCTTTCGGCTTGAGGTTTTCCAGGTGACGCCGAGGTTTTGGCTTGAGGGTTTCTCTTAGTGGGGATCTACTGTTGATAGCCAGAATCCCCGCATGACCTGAATAAACTGTATTGCCATAGCTCCTATGGTACGAGGTACTTAGGGCCATGCAGGACTTTTAGTATCAACTGTAGGTCAAGCTAGGGGCTTCAGTATCAGGGCTGTTGCGATATCGTTTCACATTCTTGTTGTGTTGTTGAGGAGCATGATGGTTGCCATTGCTCCTACTATCCTTGTTATCATGTTTACGTTTATGATCCCAACTATCTTCCTATGTCCGTGCTATACGGCTATCAACCGCTATCTTTAGTACGATTTTCTGTTTCCATTGTACGGAGTGTTTGGAGTTGGGGTAGGGACTCTCTGCGTGCATGATGCTCGGAGAGGAGTCTGGTACTGTGCGCGTTGTGAGAGTCTAGAGTCTAGAGAGAGCCATATTCTGGTTGGCAGTTTAGGATTTATGTTCTGGTTGGCAGTTTAGGATTTATGGTATGATACGGGGTGTGTAAAGACTTTTCGTTTTGTGGAGGCTCACTGAACTCTCATTCTCAAGGTCGTCCTTGTATCTCCGTGTCTTTGCATCGGCAGGTCTAGATACTTTTCTTGGTACCAAACCCTAAATCCTAAACCCTTTAGCCTAAACCCTTAACTCTAAACTCCAAGCCCCGTCCTGGAGGTTTCGGAGGCCTCTGGAGGCCCCTCAAGGCCTCTGGAGGCCCCTGGAGGCCCCTGGAGGCCCCTGGAGGCCCCTGGAGGCCCCTGGACGCCTCTGGAGGCGCGCCTGCGGCGGTCTTTGTGTGTGGTGAGAAATTGGAGCCGCTGACTGAAATTCGCTCGCAGGAAGGGCCCTGCACGCCCAGACCCCCCCCCCCCAAAATCCAGCCTGGAAAAAACCAGCCAGCCCCACCCACCAGGTTTCCTCATCAACCTTTGCTGACCCTAAGTCCTGAACTGCAAGTCATAGACAGGGGATGATACAGGCCCCTGTAGAGGGTGGTCGGGATACTCGGGGTTCAGGGCTTGGGGATTAGGAAAATTGAGAACCAACTGGTATGTCCCATAACTATGGGCGACCCGATGTCATAATCCTTCTTATCAAGACTCGGAAAATGGATTGGGAAACCCCTAAACCCCAGATTCCTAAACCCTAAACCCTAAGTTCCTAATCCCTAAATTCCTTAACCCTACGTTCCTAAACCTTAGATTCCTAAACCCTAAACCCTAAGTTCCTAAACCCTAAATTTCTAAACCCTAAGTTCCTAAACCCTGAACCTAAATTCCTAAACCCCTGGAGCCCCCGAGGTGCTGTTTAGTGACCTCGCTGATCCTGGAGTGGCCAACCATCATCGCTGACCAGCAGGCCGTGAAGTTTTAGGGTTGAGGCTATGTTTTCCCCATGGTTTAGGGTTAAGGGTTTTCGGGTTAAGGGTTCAGGGATTTAGGGTTTAGGGTTTGGGGTGTAGGGATAATGGTAGCCTGTAATCCTATAAGCCTAAACCCCTAAACACCTGAGTGTGTGAGGGCTTAGGATTCAATGTTCGGTTCAGGGTTAAGGGTTGGTGTATATAGCGGTATGTATAGGGGTATCTCAGAACGTGCAAGAAAATCTCGAAGGGTTCATTAGTTCGAGGATTTCAGTTTTCTTTGGCTTCGGGGTTTTCACATGTTTGGGTTTTTGAATTTAGGTTGCGTAAGGTTTAGCGCTTTGGGGCCAGACTTTTGAGGTTGTGTATAATTCAGGTGGTTAGGGATTCCTGCCCATGGAGGGTGGTTCAGAATTGAGGGTTTTGAATGTCCAGTAGGGTTTGGAGGCTGGGTTGCTCCAGGGCTGAATATGGACTAGCTGACGGGGGTTGCGTGTTTAGGGTGGGTGGTTAAGGGCTTTTAAGTTGCAAGTGATAGCAGTCATGTACCACAAAATGGAGTGCAACTGTTCAGGTGTGTCTCATGCATTTCATGTCGCAGCTGGGCCTTTTGAAGGGATACGCCATCACAAAGCCAATCGGAGTGCGTGATTGGGAGCCTAAATCATCAGAATAGAGTTTTGGGATGTATTGCGTCATGTTACTTTGTGAACAAGGGTTGTGAGGGGATAGATCTGCAATTTTTTCGGCCCCCCATAGCAGGAAGAGCGTCACTTGGCTTCTTACCGCAGCATAGGGATCCTAATATTAAGGCCCTAAAAAGGAGGGGGTTTGTTAATCATGGGTCTAGATTAGATTAAGCCTCGCGAAGCCAGACTCTGAAACCCAAGCCAAGCTCCAGAACCCTAATCCTTCAACCTGGGACCTTACACATTCAACCCGAAAACCAACAACCTGAACCTTGCGCCCCAAGCCTCTCTTCGCGTGAGCCGAGAAGCCCGATTTTGGATAACATTTCCTGGCGGCAAGCCTCTGTAGTCGGCACGGGTCCGGTAGAATAAGGTTCTGGTCTAGCATCTTCCCAACTATCTGGGGAGGAGACAGGGTTTAGGCTCAAAGGGTTTAGGGGGAGCCCTCTAACGGATTTTGGGTGACTTTGAGAAACCGTCGTATCATGTGTGTGATGGAAGTGCCCAGCTAGGTTGGTTTTTTTGAGCGCCCCCAAGCCTCTAAGTAAGCCTCATTTTCACTTGCGTGCTATAGAGCTAAACCCTAAGCCCTAAAGCCTAAAACCTAAACTCTAAGCCTAAACCCTAAACCCTAACTAAGCCCCAAGCCCTAAAGGAGTGGTAAAAAATCCTAAGCCATGCTATAGAGCTTGATTTGATCCCCAAACCCTAAACCCTGCAGCCTAAGCCTTAAAGCGCCTGGTATCCAGACAGTGCTCAGGTGTGGTTGCTCTTCAACCAGGCCTCGGTTTAGGGTTTAGGGTTCAGGGTTTAGGGTTTAGGGTCAGGGCGTGTTGGGATGTCCAGTCTGAATCTTTCGGTTTAGGCTTACTCCTGATCTGGTTGTGCTTGGGTTATAAGCGCAGCAAGTAGATGAGAATTGCACATGGACCCCCAAGGAGGATGTGGATTTGGGGGTTTGGGGTTGACGTGGGATCTGGATCACGGGCCTCTGTGTGTGGGAAAGGAGTCTTGCTTGCATAGTCAGACTACGGAGACGGATGCTGGTATCTTACACCCTTGCCAAACCCTAAACCCTAAACCCGAAACCCTAATCCCAAACCCTGAACCCTAGCTTTGGACCGCATGCTCACACGGATGCCCGATGAGAAGCCCCTGATGCCATCCAAGCCTGGGGTTAAGGGTTCAGGATTTAGGGTGGGTTAAGGGTTTAGGGTTTAGAGTTCAGGGTTCAGGGTTAAGGGTTTAGGGTTCAGGGTTCAGGGAGTTTTTTCGTACTTTCCAACTGGCAACACCAATTGTCTGGGTTGCTGTTAAGGAATTTAGATTAAGTTACGTACAAGAACCGGACTATAACCAGGAAACCCTAGTATGTACGACATACCAATGTCAAGGTAATTTTTAATTCCAGTTTCGTAACAGCAACCCAGTTGTTAGCATTGCCCAAATTGACGTGAAATCCTTTATAGCCCCCTTCCCTAAACCCTAAACCCTAAACCCTAAATCCTAAACCCTAAACCCTAAATCCTAAACCCTAACCCTAAACCCTAACTCGAAAACCCTAAACCCTAAACCCCAAAACCTAAGCCCTTTCACAAGCACAGCGGCCTTAGCAGGCCCCTTTCTGACTTGCCGGAGCTTACTTTATTCTTTCAAGAAGTGTATAGTCCCCCTTATGTAGATAGAATGTGGCTTTGGGTAGATTCTAAGAAGATCCCCAAATACCCCATCTTCTATCTACTTAAGGGGGGTTATTGTCCGTAGACTTCGTAATTGGAGACCCATTTAGGGCACTTATAAGCAAGTAGCCCTATACTGAAGATTCCTCATCTAGTTGCGAGCTTGACCACTTGATTAGTGGTATCTTAAATGCGGATGCATCGCCCCAAATAAAGGAGAATCAAACTGTTTTCCTTTCGAGAGTAGTAATTTATGAGAAGACGTGCAACCTTACTTGCCTAAACACTAAACGCTTGGTTGAACACTCCTCACTTGGCCTCCTTCCCTCAGCTACCACTGCTACTGGCTAGCGGCGCAGTGGGCATCGCCCCACACCCGGTCTAAGATTGTTCAACGTTGAGGGTTCAGGTTTCAGGTTAGCGTTTAGGCTTTAGTGTTGAGGGTTTTGGGTTTGTGGTTTAGGGTCCAGGGCTTTGGGTCCAGGGGTTAAGTCAACGTCTGGCAGGGCTAAACCGAGGTGGTCATATGAGCATGAGGACTGTAGTATTATGTGGGTCATTAAGGGGGATACTAGGAGTTTGGATTACAGCTCATGTGGACATTTGGGATCCCATCTGGAGACTTGATCTTGCAGCTGTGAGTTGGACAGTTCTTCGTTTCTGTTCACAGCGAAATCCATAGCAAAACCACGGCAAATTTCAAAACAGCCCAAGATGGCAGTACATATCCTGTGCTGCTCCCTAGAGTTTCCCAACCATTGGCACTTTCAATCTCAGTTTCCGACAAGCCTGTCCCAGCAGCTGAACAGATTCTGAAGATTCACATCTGAATCCTGGCGCTTGTGAATGAGGATCACTAGGGAAACACAGCCACTCAAGCGAGGACCTTGAGGTAGTCATATGATAGTCAAGCGGCGTTGGTCTTACAAGGTTTGAGTTCCTGGGTAGCTGACTCTGCAACATTGTGGACCACGGCTTGCATGGGCCCTGGGAAGGTATGTCCAAGAATGGGGAATTTCTCTGATGTGTCTCAAAACAAAACTCTTATTGCAAGGACCTAGGAAGCGACCATAGATAATTGGAAACCCTCTGGTGAGCTATAGTCTAAACCCCTAGCTTAATAAGCCCTTTTATAGTCCTCTATATGATTATAGCTCAGGTGGTGAACTTGTCTTCCCTTCTGGTGATCAAGTACACCTCCAGCTTCAACCTCAGACGGAGGGATTTAGGGCGGGAGGTTTTGCTTCGTGACTTGGAGGTTTAGGGCTTGTTATGGTAGTTTCCCTAGATATAGGACCCCAACATGGACCCCAATATACTATAAGCCTTATTATGGAGATCCCCAAACAGGTATCCCGAATTTTGGGAACTCCCCATATTTCAATTTTTTTACGAAGTGAGAGTTGCTCTTGTAAGGTGGGGTTTGGCTGTAAGGGCATCGCCAGGTGTTAGGGCTTAAGTTTGGGTTTGGGCCTGTGCGGAACGCGTATGTCAGGTATCTGGATAGGGGCTTCCCCCAACATTGTGGGGTCCAGCATTCGGGGTCTGTAGAGTCCCGCTGACAGAGTCCCAAGAAGACTCAACACTACGCAAAGACCACAGAGGGGCCCCTCTGAAGAGGAATGCGCAAGTTTTGGGGTATGTCCGGGGACCTGGACCCCAAAAGTGGCCCCAAACCTTAATCGCCCAAACCAAAAACCCTAAACCCTAAAAATCTTGAGGCGCCCTGTTTATCAAATCCGTGCCCAGGCCTGATGGCGAAGCTCCTCGTGATCGTTCGCAGCAGTGCTTTGGTGCCCCAGCGATTTGGAGTGTATGCCTAAACTGCTGGGTTCCTGTTAGGGGAACTTCAGCTGAGCTGTTGCAATAATACTATTTTATACCCGCGTTAATTATGGCAACCTGGTTGTCGGGGTTGATCGGCGGTTTTATCTGGTTGTCAGGTTGTTTGGCCCTAAACCCCTCAACCCTAAACCCTAAACCCTGAACCCCAAACCCTAAACCCTAAACCCTAAACCCTCAACCCTAAACCCTAAACCCTAAACCCTTGGAGGTGCTGTTCTTCTTCGCCCTGGGCGAGGACTTCACCTGGGTTCAGGTGGGCGGCCTCACCAATCCTGTCTGGGTTTAGGGTAAAGAGTTCAGGGGGTTAGGGTTTAGGGTTTAGGGTTTAGGGTTTAGGGTTTAGGGTTTAGGTTTAGGGTTTAGGGCAAGCTCCGGGGAGGGTATAGAATTAGGGTCTAGGGGTAGGAGTTCTATGGGTCTGGGGTTCAGGTGTAGGGTCGGCTTGCCCTTAACCAGAAATAGATTGCAAGCGCGCCTGGGTAGTGGTTAGTGACAACATTTTTAGTAAGATTCGTTTTGTTTCCTCGCAGCATCGAAGCCTTACTAAGAACTTTACCTTGGGAAAACTGGCCACTGCAATGCTGCGCAGTGTACTTGCGTTATACTTGTCCTGAACCTGCCCATGCCACGCGAAGAAGGCGCTTCAGTGTAAACATGGATCCTGCAAACCTGTACGCACCACTGTCCTTCAAAAGGGTGACTCAATGAGTTCTGTCTTCGTTTGGGGAAGGCCATGGGGACTACTCAATGAGTAGCCTGCACCTTCACAGCCCCCTTTGTTATCTAAGAAGTCTGCTTGCAGCTATGGCGTTTCCGATTATGCAAATTGTCAGGTTTCTGGCTTTGGAATTGCCATGCTATGATCAGATTGAAGGCGATTGAACTCTGCACCACAGGCATGTGCTGCACGAGAAACGACTTTAACGATGCCGTTCAGCTTAACCAAGGTCCATCGCACTCGAGCTACTGTCATTATTTGGGATGCCAAGGAAAACTACGGGTGAACTTAGGGTCCTTCTTATGGTTTAGTACAGTCTCCAATATAGTTCCTAGTAAGGAAACCCACGTCCATTGACTATCTGGGCAATATTGACTCTAGTTTGTGGCCGCCGGAAGGTCGTCGGCTATGCCTTCACCATTGTTTCCTTCATCGGCTACTCTATGGTGAAGGCACTGGGGGTTTAGGGTTTAGGCCGGTTTAGGGTTTAGGGTATGCGGGGTATCCGGCAGTCTTTTCTTCAGATAGCCAGCGAGACGAAGAGAAGTATTGGCCTCCTCAAAAACGTTTCTGGGAACTGAAGAACTCTCAGCCCGACAGCTAAAGCCCCCAAACTGTCATTCTTTGAAGCTCGGCATATGTGTGTGGCATGTTCCGGGGCTGGGTAGGGGCTCTCCAGATGAGTAGCAAAGTAACTTTAATGGAGATATTATCGTCCCCAAAAGAAAGTAGAATCATATCCTCCTTTTTGTTTTAGGGGTCGCAAGAAGAATATGGGTAGTTCCAGCAATTAGCATCCCGTTTTTGTACCCCTAAGATTAGAGGCCGTAATCTTATCTATAGCCAAAAGGGGCCGACAATTGTGAGAACAATCCATATCAGCTTCCTTGATCCCTTGGAAACTCAAATATTATAATCCAAATATTATCAGAACCCCGTCCTTAATCTTTCAAATGAGCTCCTCCAAGTATTTTCCGAAACCCTTCCCTAACCTCTTGGGAACAGAAATAATTACGCTACTCCAAGCATTATCTGAATCCCTTCCTTCATCTTTTTTGGAAACCAAAATCAGATATGCCAAGTATTATCAGAATCCATTCCCTAACCCCTTGGAAACCCAAATGAGATTCTTCAAGTATTATCCGAATCCCTTACCTAATCTCGTGGAAGCCAAACTAAGATACTCCAAGTAGCATCAACATCTATTTGAAGCCCAAATAAGCTCCTCCAAGTATTCTCCGGACCGTTTCCCTAACCCATTGGACACAGAAACTACCAACCTCCAAGGATGAGCGAAGAGGGTCAAGAACTTACTTAGCCAATAGAAGAACTCTAAACTTTTTGTTGGGCTTCCTTATTTGGTCTCTATAGTAAAGTTTGAACTTTTTTGGGCCTGGTCATGGGGGAAGAGAGAGAAACCCTAAACCCTAAACCCTAAATCCTGAACCCCAAAAGCTGATGAGCTTTTTCGAAGAAATTCATACTACAAGCTAAGGGCTTAGGGAGTTTGGGTTTCAGGTTTTGGTAGGGGTTAGGGTTTAGGGTTTAGGGTTAAGGGTTTGTGGGCAAGGATTTAGGGTTTCGGGGTCTAGGGATTACAGGATATGAGGGTTAGGGTACAGGGTTTGGGGCTAGGGCGTTGTGTGTTTTCGAATGCCCATAGCGCTGGCGTCAGCGTAGTTAGCTGGATACAAGACAGCGAAGGGTTATTCATCGCTGAAACAGACCATCGCTATCTCTATCTCCCTTTCTCTCTTATCTATCTATCTACCCAAACCCGAAACCCTAGGACACCTGAGAGCCCCGATGCTGATAAACCCCACCGTTTTGGCAAGGCCCACGACATGGAGAAAGCAGAAGAGGAGGACTTCCTGGAATCTGGGGATGAGGGTTTAGGGTTTGGGATTTGGGGTTTAGGGTTCAGGGTTTAGGATTTGGAGTTGAGGGCTTAGAGTTTAGGGTTTGGGGTTTTGGGGATGAAGCTTTGGAAAGTAGTGTGTAGGGATTAAGGTTTAAAGTTTCCTGGCCATGTGGGGGTTTAGGTGCTCTTCATTTGGGGACTAGGGCTGGGCTTCCATGAGGATCAGCTGCAGAAGAGATGGTTCTCAATTTGGTAGTTTCCCAAAATAAGGGGACCCCAATAAAGACCCCAAAATTACTATAATCCCTATTATGGGGACCCCAAAAAAGGTACCCCTGATTTTGGGAAACCCCCATTTACCAACCTCCCAGAAGCATCTCCTTTGGTCGCTCGCACTTTCCTTGTTCTTTTTCCTCTTGCTGAGATGCCCCCAGAAGGGGTCCTGTAGGGATGTATAGGGGTATACAAGGGCGTACTCCCATGTAATATGAACTGAAATATTAGTTATCAATAGACACCCCTCAAGTATAGCACTACTAATATGAGCTACAGTCTAAACTCCTTAGGGCGGGTTATATATGGGATGATTAAGGGCTTACTAAGGGGGATACTTGGAGTTTAGACCCTAAACCCTATACCATATGGGGTGATTAAGGGGGATACTAGGAGTTTAGACTACGGCTCACATAATCCTGATAGAGCCTTACATATATATACATATACATATTTAGAGCAGTGTCCATGTCATTTTCTTTTCCATTTGATTCTCCATTATTGGGGTATATATATATAATCACCTACATAACCAAACCCTAAACCCTAAACCCAAAACCCCTAAACCCCCTAAACCTTAAACCTTAAAGAGGGAATTCAATCACCCAAGCCTTCGAGCCCCTGGCTTTGACTTTACAGTTGTGGGCATGGGTGGGAAGTCAGGATCAAGACCATCTTCTCTAGGTAGGGTTTAGGCCTGGTATCCCCCTTAATATCCCCTATAGTAGTTCCCTATATAATCCCCTATATAACCCCCCTTTAAGGAGTTTAGACTATGGCTCACATGGAAGCCTGGGTCATGTAGGAATTACATAGGGGTTTAGGGTTTAGGGTCCAGGATTTAGGATTTAGGGTTTAGGGTTCAGGGTCGGCCATCCTCGCTTGGTATTTTCCTAGCTTCCCCCTTTGACCATTACGGTACCCTGGTCTCGAGAAATCCCCAAGTGCAGGACCTCTCTCTAAACTCAAGCCCCGAAATCCGAAACTCTAAGCCCTGAACCCTAAAGCCCCTAAATCCTAAAGCCCCAGAATCCTAGACCCTGCTTAGTCTTAAGCCCTTACTTGAAGGTTCAAGTAACCCTGAGTCCTAAAGCCTAACCTTTAGCCCTGAATCCAAGAACTGTAAGCCCTGAATCCATTCCCTGCAGGACAAGGCAGCAAAGGCGCTGAAGCTCATGGAGGCTGGCGTGGCAAAGGGCTTCAGGGCCGCGATGTGGAGCCTTTTACCCTTGAAAGGCTTGTAATATTATGGGCTGTGGGGAAGGCAGAGGTATTTGGGGGTTTTGAAAATTAAGACATGCATCAAAAAAAGCGCAAAATGCAACATAAACTTGGACTACAAAAATGCGATTCGCAAATGCCAGAAATCATAATAAACATGCAATTTGTGGAAACAACAGACAAGCAATGTGCAAAAACAGTTCGCAACCACTTCAAAAACAAAAGCAGTGCATTTTCTGTTTTTAGGTGCATTTTACATTTTTGCATTTGCATTTGCATGTTTTGCATGTTGCACGATGTTTGCAAATTCAGAGCACTTTCAGGTAGCTTTTTCTACACTTGGGAAAGGGGGCCTCATTGTTGCAGCATTTTTCTTGCAATTGAATGATTGGGATGTTCCGATACCCCTGCCTGAGGCTCCCGGGCTTAATTGTAATTCATGTACATAATTTTGCATATATCATTACATCCATACAGATGTGTAATGTACATGTCTATATCCACATGCACAGGTATATAAATAAATAAATAAATATATGTATATATATATACATGCACATGCACGAGGTTCAGGATCGAGGATCAGGGTTTAGGGCTGAGGGTGAGGCTTAAGGCGTTTCGAAAAAGAGGGCTTTGAGGACCCCAGGGAGGTAGGGGGGTTGAGAAAGCATGATGTGGGTCACGCCTTAGGATGCTATGGGGCAATGTTCAGGGTTTAGGCTTTAGGGTTTAGGGTTTAGGGATCATGAAGGGGATGGTACAGGAATTTATATGGGGTTGTGTCAGGACTGCGCAGAGAGTTCGTCGAGATGTTGGGCGTTTTATAGGGCAGAGCTTTTAGGGCCTTAGTTGCCGGATCCTGAGTGGTGAGACCAATTTCAGCGAAATATGTAAGAGGCCATGTCTCTAGGGGTTAGGGTTTAGGGATAGTGGAAAATCAACAAAACCAAATGAGCTTATAGTCTAAACTCCTGGTATCCCTCTTAATATCCCCTATAGTAGTTCCCTATATAATCCCCTATATAACCCCCCTTTAAGGAGTTTAGACTATGGATCAAATGGAAGCCTGGGTCATGTAGGAATTACATAGGGGTTTCGGGTTTAGGGTTTAGGGTTTTGTTTGCGCTTATAGAGGCTTTTGGTGACCCCAGCCCCTGAACTACGGATCCTATAGCTGTCATGTGACGATGATAGGATTCCACTTAGGGGGTTTGGTTTGCCAAAAACCCTCATTCTGTTGCTACACAGATCCGTGGCAGCTAGGTTGATAGAGCCGATTCCTCACGTGTCCACCGTACCGTCTTGGAGTTTATAGTTTTGGGGCTGGCCCTAGACGTCCCTAAACCCTAAACCCCAAACCCCAAAACCCTAAACCCTTAACCGCAGTTCGGGCACTTGAGAGGTGCGGTGAGGAAGCAGAGATGGGTTCGAAGTAGGGCCATGTAGCGGCTTAGGGTTTAAGGGTATTATCCCCAACAATGCACGCTCAGATGGAAAAGAGAATGGATTCGGGTTTCCCAAATTAGGGGTCCTGTATGGGAGCACCTATAGTAAGGATCATAGCGTTGATGGGGTCTGAACTGCGTTCCCCTTGTTTGTTGGTATGAGGTTTGTCAGTTTCTTGCGCGCTAACCCAGACCCATGATTAATAAACCTCCTCCCTTCAATAGGGATTATAATAGGGATCCCAATATTTGGGAATTTAATCGGAGGGGGTTTATTAATCATGGGTCTAACATTAACCCTCAATGTGACATCCTACTCCGTGTCCTTCAGTCACAAGCCCTAAAACCTAAGCACTAAACCACAAACTGTCAGGCACTTCACCCAGGTTGCCAGCGCCTGTAGAGACATCCTTCCCCCGACAGTCCTTCATGGAATCCCCACTGATCCCCACATAATGCCGGGGTTCCTACTATCTCAACAGTCATCTCAAAATACTTCTGGACCTAGGGACCTCCAAAGCCCACCCCAAAGCGCTTTGGGGTTTAGGGTTTAGGGTGTAGAAGCCCAAAGAATTGCCAAGCTTTCTACCTTCTATTCTGATCTACTCTTCCCCAAACTATCATGGAATTCCATGTAAAAGGGATGTAGTCCACATGCGACCCTTTTCAGGTTCCATGTTAGGTTGGGGGAGGTATGTCTAACATAATGCACCCCAAACCCTAACTCCTAAACCCTAAATAGTAGTTTCCTTTTTCCTTTATCCCAATATCATCCCTATATAACCCCTATGTTTAATGTAGTAGTTTCCATTTTCTTTTCCACTATCCGATTATATCCCTTACATGAAAACCCCTATATAACCCCTATATTACAACCCCAAACTCTAAACCAGCCCTAAACCCTAAACCCCAAACCCTAAATCCGCTATCTTACCCCTACATTACCCAGCCCTAAACCCTAAACACCAAACCCTAAATCCTAAACCCACTATCTTACCCCCCCATATTACCAAATATTCCATTTCCTTTTCCATTATCCCAATATATCCCCTACATTCCCCCTACACTACTATATTACCCCTACATGACCCAATATTCCTATACTATATAGTAGATTCCATGTTCTTTTCCATTATTCCCCCTATATTACTATATTGCCCCTATATTACCCCCATATTAAACCCTAAACCCTAAACCCATGTTACTATATTCCCCCTATATTACCCCTATATTACCCCCATATGACCCAATATTCAGGCCCCTATCCCTCCAGGAAGGTGGGAAGCCTCCTGAGGAGCAGGCTCTGGTGCAGGACGGCCGCACAGGGGGGTCAGGGATAGGGTTTAGGGTTTAGGGTGTAGGGGCTTAGGGTTAAGGATTTAGGGTTAAGGGTTTAGGGTTAAGGGTGTAGGGGCTTAGGGTTAAGGGTTTGGGGTTAAGGCTTAAGGGTTAAGGGTTTAGGGTTTAGGGTGTAGGGTTTGGGGTGTAGTGGCTTAGGGTTTAGGACTCAAGGTTAGGGTTCGGTGTTTAGGGTTTAGGATTCAGGGTTGGGCGTTGGAGTCAATGCAGGGTTGCGGGCTTGCAGGTCCAGGATACAGATCAAGCATACTATAAGGCAGGTAAACAATCAAGTTATGACCAGCAGTCGAGAATCTGATGAGCTATAGTCCTAAACTCCTTAAAGGAGGTTACGAAGGCATTTATACATGAGTATCACAGGGGCTCTAAGGGGGATGCTAGGAGTTCAGACTTTGGCTCAAATGCAAAAGAAAAGGAAATTGACATGGAATCTGGGATGATACAGTGCTTAATAGGGTTTAGGGTTTAGGGCTAGGTAGGGTAACGCATGAGTTACAAGCAGGCGGAATCTTGTAGTTTTCTGTATTTATTCTTCCGCTATTTTTGAAAGATAGTTTTTCCGTCCTGTACGGAACTAATTTTCTAGGGTGGGGGCCTGCCTGCGGCTCATGTCCCACCCCCGTAGCTCGGGGGAGGCTTAGTGGTTCAGAGGTCCTGCATGGGGGGAAAGGAGGAAAGGGCTTCACAAAATTTCCCTCATAGCTGATAAGAGGAATCCCTACTACCCTTCCGTGATTCCTACATATTGGGGTTTCCAAAACTCGAGTTTTTGGAAGCTCCCATGTCCCCAAGACCCACTGTTTGAGAAACTTTCTTTCGCAAACCTTTGCGCAAACCTCAACCCAAACCGCAAATATTTTTTCTGCGCAGGGCAACAACGCCACCGTGGAGGAGCCCAATGCCGCACAACTTACAGGGTTTGGAACTTTACGACATGTTCTTGGCCGAAGATTTTGAGAAATTCCTGTACGGTATCCAATACTCATGTTCAGTACCAGCGAGGCCTTGTTATGAGGGTTTAGGGTTGGGAAGTCAGGTCCAAAGGGGCTCCAGGTTCAAGAAGTTGTGAGGAACGCTGGTGGCCGCATCGCAAACGTTGTACGGGCTCCGTAAGGGTGACAAGCTGCAAGACCCTTAAACCCTAAAGCACAAATCTTAAACGCTAGACCCCAGAAAGCCCCAAATCCTAGACCCAAAGCTCTTAAGCCTTAAGGCCAAACTTAAAATCCTAAGCCCTGATCCCCAACCCTCAAACTCTAAATCTGCCTCACGAAATCCCCATGGGTTTCCCTTAGTACCCCCCTCTATACTACCGCACTTATGTTCCCCCTTAATTAGTTATCCTTAAATATCTTAAGGGGGGAACCTAAGGGGTGGTAAAGAGGGGGAGCCCATAATAAGCTCTAAATCCCAAACCCTAAACCCCTAAGCCTAAACCGCAAAACCCCTGAAAGATGCATGGCCTGCAGTTTTTCCAGGAGCAGGTGCAGATGCTTCCGGCCGGGAACTTTTTCGACTTGGCCTGGGGCCTCTGAGGGTTTCGGACTTCGAGGGTGGTTTGGGGTGGTTTAGGGTTTAGGGTTTAGGGTTTAGGGTTTAGTTAGGGGGCTTAGGGAGCGTAGGGTGTTTGGGTGAAGCTTCGGTGCATTAACTACCAGTCTACAAGGGTGGGCAATATGTAGGCCACCAACAAGGGTTGGGTAGGGAGTTGGTTTGTTTTGAGCTGGGGTGGCTTCCGTGAAATTCGCAGATTTTTCACAAAAGTTGAGGGTTTAGGGTTCTCATGTTTGATTTTGCCAGGACCCGGTAGCTTTCCCAGCACCCTGATGTTGTG
Organism: Symbiodinium pilosum; assembly: GCA_905231905.1. Taxonomy (NCBI): domain Eukaryota; class Dinophyceae; order Suessiales; family Symbiodiniaceae; genus Symbiodinium; species Symbiodinium pilosum. The sequence goes on from CAJNIZ010002653.1 coordinate 21,161, forward strand.
GCCTTCCACGTCAGTTTGGGAGATAGTATCCCTGACCAAGCTGGTTGCTGGCTGTTCCTGACCCTAAAACCTCAACCCTAAACCCTAAACCCTAAGCTCTTCCCTCCTCAGCAAGTTTGCCTTCGTCCTTGGTGCAGATCCTACCCTCCCCTTGCAAAGGGGCAGGACGTAGTAGAATAACCCTACACCCAACACATCCTATATACTCCGATGTAATCCCTATATCATCCCTACACAACCTTTTTTTGACCCTGAACCCTAAACCCTAATAACGCTTTAGATGAGCCCTATAACTGCAGCATGTCTTGACGGAGGTTGCTCTGGCCAGAGAGATAGCAGGGAGGGAAAAGGTTTAGGGTTTAGGGTTTAAGGGAGGGAAAAGTATTGTTCAGAGGCGCAAGAACAGTCCATTTGATTCTTCATGGGAGGGGAAAGTGTCCCTAAGTTTTAAATACCCCCTATACAACTATTTAAGGATCCATTTAACCCTTATGTAATCCTATCTCCCTGTATACCTATATGGGGTAGCCTAAATCCCCCTAAACCCTAAACCCCTAAACCCTAAACCCTAGACCCTAAACCCTAAACCCCCAGACCCTAGCAGCCTAGGATCTGACGTCCGGCATGTTCTGGTTTGCCTGCTTGATCGTGTTGGCCAGTGCCTACCAGGCATCCACAGTTGAGGGTTTAGGGCTTAAGGCTTAAGGGATCTAGGATGTAGGATATAGGGTTTAGGGTTCAAGGGTTTAGGGATTAGGGTTTAGGGGTTTAAGGGTTTAGTTAGGGCTTAAGGGATCTTGGGGTTTAGGATATAGAGTTTAGGATTTAGGGAGGTCCTAGCCTTGGGTTCCCAATATGGGTCCTACCACTTTTGCTGGGAAGTACGTAAAGTATGGAAAAGCGTGGGGCCTGGTCAAGGTCCCAGACTATGAGCCCCAAACCCGAAACCCTAAACTCCCTGGAAAGCACGATAGTATCCATTTCGTTTTCCAGTTGCTTTGATTTGTTTCTTTATTGAACAATGACACAAAAGTCTAAACCTAAACCATAAACTCCGACAAACCCGAAGCCCTACGCCCTGAAAACCCTGCCCCTCAACCCTGTAGATCCCAAGTGTGCAGGCCTTCGTGCTGGGGGAGATTCAGTTCTCCGTGCCAGGTCCATTCCTCGATGTGCTCTGTGTCCTCGTGTATGGGAGCTCCTTGAAATTCAGGGCTCCTTTAAAGGCAATGTAGGGGTTACCTAGGGGTATAAGAGGATACTAGAAATTACTGGCCCCTTTGAAGCAAAGGTAGGGGTTACAATTTAAGGGGGTTATAAGGGATATATGATAGGTCATACATTTGGATCCCAAGTTCGGAGTTTCTCAAAACTACCCTGTTATAGTCTTTCGCAGGGACCTTCATAATCCTAATCTTAACCGTGTATATCACATAACCGTAGGATACAAGGCCCCGCATTCTGAGAATCACCCCCATGTTTACATTATGCTGTTTCGTCATTGCTTCATGAGACCCATCAAGTGGGACGTTTGGTGTGTTTGTTTCTGGTTTGCCATTATCCTAAACCCTAAACCCTAAACCCAAAAGCTCATCTGAGATCGTGCCTTTGTTGGCGTGGCATCGCACGGTGCCGTCCGGCCCTCAGTTTGGATTTCCTGCCAAGCCATAAGATGGGTTTCAGGGTTTACTTTACTTGCTGGTTGCTTGTAGAGAGTGGAGGAATTGATCCCTATAGTAGCTCCTAGTTATTCCCCAATGATGTATACAATTTTTGATTTCTGTCCTGTTGTCCGTTCCCTTCTACAAAACAGTAAGGAACTCGAAGCCCTAAAGCCTAGCCCGCGTAGTTTGAAGCTTTGGGGGGTGTAGGTCTCACAAGCGATTTTGAAACTTGAACTTATACTTGAAGGCTGAAGGCCGCGCGTTTTTGGAATTAGAATCCTAAACCCTAAGCCCTCTGCTAAATCCTGTATATCCCCTGACTTTAGGGGTTAAGGCTTAAAGCCCAGCTACACATTGAATTCTCCTACATAATCCCCATACTATCCCCACATATTCGCTATACAACCCAATGAAGCTTTCACACAAACCCGACACAATCCCTATATAGTCCCTACATTTTACGAAGCCCTGATAACATGGCATGAAGTGCATCTCACGGTAAGCCCTGTGCAGCTTGTAGTGACCTGCAGTCTGATTGGGTAAGTGAATCTGGTACATGAGAAGCCAGAATAATTCTCCCGATAATGGAGAATCAACTGGAAAAGAGCATGAAACATGAAATGGAAACTGGGCTTACATAAGGGTTTATGGCACTATCCTGAATAATTTCCAGTACGTATGATATTGAGGTCTACTTCAGGTACCCTAGGTTATACTTCTTCAAGCCTCAACCCTAAACCCTAAACCCTATACTTCTTCAAGGAGTTGGTAGCTATTCAGGCCCCCGTTGTGGTCACGTCTGAGAGTCCAGAGGGAGTGAGATGAAATTCCCTGGTGATCTTCATACGGGTTTAGGGTGTAGGGTTTGGGATTTAGGGTTTAGGGTTTTGGGTGTGGGATTTAGGGTTTAGGGTTTTGGGTGTGGGATTTAGGGTTTTGGGTTTTGGATTTAGGGTTTAGGGGTATTTGCACTGGCATTACTTGACATCAAGAGTGGTATTAGCAGTATCACTTGTATTTGTGTGGGGTCAGCACAACCCCTAAAACCCTAAACCGCTGATACTACATTCACGGGAGACTTTGAAAGTAGTGTAGTGATAGAGACGATGGGAAGTTCTACGAGCTATACAAGGGGTTTATATAGGGAATTATATAGGGACGATTACAGGGCTTATGAACGGGGATACAAGGAGTCTAGACTATAGCTCATATGTCCTGGGTTCCGAAAGGTATGGTTGCTTGGCTTAAGGTCTCCTGTGGAACCCCACCCCATTGAGAAAAGCAACTCGCTTACCGAATTCTGGCAAGCCTAGCTCCTAACCCCTAAACCTTACACCCTAAACCCTAAGCTCCTAAACCCTCTAAACCCTAAGCCCCTAACCCCCAACCCCTAGAACTGCAGTGATTGCCGAGGTGCATCCAGAGATTCGAACTGCCTACCCTTAGCATTAAGCACCCCATTTTCCCTGAAGACAGTCTGAGTCTGAACTTCTTAAAGGTGGTTATGTAGGGGTTTAGGGTTCAGGGTCTGAACTCCTTCAATGGGGGGTTATAAAGGGGATTTTTACATGGGTTACTAACGCGGATACTGCGAGTTTAGACTATTGAAATGTGTCGTTCGGGCAGTTGGGGGGCTTGCTATGTTTCTGGGTGCCGGGGCCATGAATGACGGCCATGTTTGCTGCTAAATCCGGTAAACGCATTTCCCATGCAGCGACGTGTCCTGGGTGTGCTTCAAATGAGCGACCTGTTTTTGGTATCTTCACAGTAACCTCGTGGGTACATGCATATCCCTGAGCACTCAATCCTAACCCAGGTTCCTATTTCATGGTAGTTCTTATATTGAAGCAGGGGCTGCCATCATGCTTTGAAACATACCCGCCAAAGGCACAAGAACGATGGTGCAGTACACTAGGTTCCAGCCTGTTTAGGTATGGTTTAGGAGGACCCCCC
>CAJNIZ010002655.1:9766-25586 GCA_905231905.1 Symbiodinium pilosum
TAGGGTTTAGGGTTTTCAAAAATTAGGGTTTAGGGATTTAGGGCTTAGGGTTTGAGGCTAAGGTAGGAACACTCAAGTTGTAAGTAGGTATATAACCTCCTACCATCTCTTACAATGACTGAGGAACATGCGAGCGCAGGATAGCATTATATAGGGGTTATATTAGGGTTATAAAGGGGTCATATTAGGGTTATATGTTATATGGGGTTATATTAGAGTTACATAGGGGTTAGATTGGGGTTATATTGGGGTTATTTTGGGGTTATATTAGGGTTTGCCTGCCTTAGAGGACTGCTTTTGGCAGATTGGCAGTGGAGCTTTGATTTCTCAGCAAAAACATGTTTTTAGTTGATGCTGAAGAGCCCTACATGACTCTAGGTCCTATGTGCCTTTGGGACTGATGGTGACATGCTGGCATGGTGAGGTCAGCAGGAATCAACATGATCCCCACCGCAATCCCCCTCTACCTGCGAGCACGAGTCCCCAAACTCCACGTGTGACAGCGCAAAGCTTACAACCCCTCCCCTGATCTCCAAATCCCTGAGCCGTTGCTGTAAATCCAGCATATGTAGACACATACACACACGCACATATACAGGTACATAATATTTTTCACAAAAGGACATCTCTCTGTAAAGCCCCTGTAACGCGGCCCCAGATCACAAAACCTCATCCCAAAGCCCAAAACCTCAGTCCCAAGCCGGCAAAAGGTCCCAGCTTTGGACTTTGCTAAGGCTTGGATGTATCGTACAACGACCTCGGGCCGCAGGGATGCTCCTACACTGCAGACCGTTTAGTCCTCTAAACTGCTTAAAGGGGATTATATAGGGGATTATGTAGGGTTTAGGGATTAGGGTTTAGGGATTAGGGTCTAGGGTTAAGGTTTAGGCGTTTAGGAGTTTGGGGGTGTTAAGCTGTAGACAGTCTAGGGTGTAGGGTTAAGGGGTTTAGGGATTCATGGGTCTAGGGGACTGTAGGGATATAGCGTGATAGGCATAAATTTCAACTGCAAACATGATTCCTTCCGGTTTAATTGGGTTATAGGGATAACAGTCATGCCGGGATATAGGGTGATACATGGATATAGGATGTAGGGTTCAGGAGAATGTCTTTAAGTTTCAATGCTTTTTAGGGATATAGGTCTGTGCGGATGACGTAGGGTCAAACCGTTTATTGTTTCGGGATTCAATCTGGACAACTTTAGTTTTGGCGCTTCGGAGGGTTTAGAGAACAGGCCCCCGATTTGCTTGGGTCTTCTAGGTAGGTGTCCCTGGGTGTATGGGGTGTCTGCTAAGCTTTATGTTTCGGTGAGTCTTGCAGAATCTCTTGATTTGCAAGGGTACTGCTGCCAAGAAACAGAACCAAGAAAAACTCATCCACATGCTGGGCGTTTTCCCTGTGAACCCTCATCCTTTAACCGTATTGCAAGCCTAAACCTTCATTTGTCCACCGCTTGGAGTTGAGACGCAACTCTCGGAGAACCCGCCAAAAAGGGCCCTACTGTACTACTGCTGTCCTGTCAACGAGAGCCTAGATGAGGCCCCATGTTAGTATGGGGGAGGGAAGCGTGTTTTTTTGGGGTTTCTTTCGTTCTTTGCGACTTTGGGTTGGCACAAGCTACCCGAGAAGCGCATCGCGTCAACTGCTGATCTGGGAGGCAGTGTTTACGTGCCCGCAGGATGCACAAAGCTTTTCAACATGTTTCAGGAGTATCCCTCGAACACAAGGTATTGGAGTCAGCTGCACACTTCCCACCCCTTCCTACATGACTGGCCGGCCTCGCCCTCTAATGTTTGAGTTTCCCAGTACAGTATTACTGAATTGTAGGATTTTTCGTAACAGGGGCCAGGGGCCTTTCTATAAACCATACTAATTGGAGGGTCTTCTGCAGCCTGGGCTCCTGTGGCGTCATGGATGTGAAGATCTCAGGGCTGTGAGCAACAGCATGCCTGCGATGTGAGCTATAGTCTAAACTCCGTAAAGAGGGTATTATAAACTCCTTAAAGGGGGTTATAGAGGGGATTAAATTGGGGGGTTAGGGCTTATTAACGGGGATAGTCAGAGTTCAGGCTATAGCGCATGTGGCAAGAGATGCAAACTCGGACGTAACAAGTAAGGACCAATCTGGCAGGAGTCAATCCACAGCGGCTACAGAACTGATGCCGGTACTGACGACCTCTGCAAATTCACTCTTTGCAGCTGCTTGTTGTTGGTGACTGGCTGGCCTGGTAACGAAACCTCGTACCCTGTATAAACAGACTTTCTCGGAAGAGCACCTTCATCAAATTCGCACAGCTTTGGAGAATCTCCTTTGATGGGGCTGCGACTATTACCTCTACCTACGTGTATTGTTATGATTCTTGTCATTATTCATGATTACGTATTATGGAGGGAGGTGATTGACTCTGCTGTCCTGTTCCGAGGTTCCGACATGGTCAAATGGATGGACCAGAATGACAAGGCCTGGTTTAACCTTGGGATCCAAACATCCCCAAAGCACCTCCATGTATGAACTTGAGGGTCCAAAGCAGGTACCATTTACATAGACGTGAGCCCTAGGCATTATTCAGACTTTGTAGACTTTCGGACCCAGAGTAGGTAATAATATAATGCTTTTCAACTTAGGACCATAAAAAGACTTGATTCCTCAAATAGGTATTAGCTTTAGAGACCGGAATAGGAATTCTTGTCAGACATGGAGGCATCATGGAGGGGAAAAAGTCAAGTGTTGCGTTGCCTACGCAACGCCGATGCTTCTAATGCAGATGCCTATCCAGCTGGGTTTGTTTTGACAGCTTAGGCTTTGAGGATAACCTCAAACCTTAAGCCTTGATTACAACAAGACCCAAGATGCAACTACAGAGGGCTAACGGGCAACCCCAAAGGCAAAGCCTAATCCACAAACCAAACACCTTTTTGGAAAACACCAAGCCATAAAACTTTGACCGCAGCTAGAGGCCAATGGTTTATCCCTAAACCCAGACCTTCAACCAAGCAAGCGGTGATGATGAGCCCATCAAGCACCTAAGGAATCCAACAACTGGAGCCTCCCAACAATCCCCGGGTGTGCCCAATGTAGCAACCGGCTCATGTTAAAGGGGATCCTTTTCGTTGAGCCCGTAGGGTTTAGGCGCCCCGTGGTATGTCTGCTGCATAGTAGGAAATTCGGGAATGGATCATACTGCTCATGTGTGGGGAGTACAGATGCACGGACGCGCTTAGCCTCAGCTACTTACTTGTATTTAGCACTTGGAATCTCGAAACTTCCATTTCCCACTCAAGATTTTCCGTTGACGGTACTTGGAGGATGAGGCATACTTAGACTTAGTATGTATATTCAAGACCCCTACATGCATTGTAATGAGCGCAGGTATCCCCGTTTAGAAGCTACTTGCTAAGTCTCCTTCTCCCTCCATGTACAGGAGTCCTTCCAATATCTTTCTCTCTCTCACACACACACACACTGGACCTACTGATTTTCAGCCTTTCGCCCTAAAGCCCCAACACCTATGATGCATGGGATTTAATAGTTACCAAAGTATGGTACCAGATTTCTGGTATAATTATGGCAAATCATGCTATAGGATTCTCAACTGTATCTCAACATGGCTTCAGGTCTTCTACGATACCCTCCCTAAACCCCCTAAATCCTCTAAACCCTCTAAACCCTAAACCCCCTAAACCATCAAAACTCTCTACCCTAAACCCCTGTTCGCGAAGGAGTCTTTCTCCTTGCATTACCTGGAGCTCTCCGGCTGCTCCCTGGGCGACGGAGGCTTCCAACAGCTTGCCAGGGCCCCAGAATCCCTTTGGTCAAGGGTTTAGGGATTAGGGTTGAGGATCTAGGACTGAGGGTTTAGGGTCTAGGGCTTAGGATTAAGGCTTTAGGGTTTAGGATTGAGGGTTTAGGGTTGAGGGTTCAGGGTTTAGGGTTGAGTATTTACTGTCCTAGATTCATTCTATGATTATGCTGTAGGGTGCCGCAACTAGACCTCAAGATGGTAGTGGTAGTTATGTGAACTGTGGCCTAAACTCCGTAAAGGGGGTTATATAGGGGACTTGTATAGGGGTTATCAAGGGGGGTACCAGGAGTTTAGACTAGAGCTCATGTAGGCCCTACATTACGTGTCGGCTGCTAGCAAGATTGGATCCCTTTATTTGCCCCGAGTAAGCCCCAATATTATAGCAGCTTCCATCTTCTGTTCCATTCCTTCAACCTCTAACCCTAAACGCTAAACAATAGTTTCCATTTCCTTTTCCATTCCTTCATTCTGATTTTTAGCGGCACAGCCAGGTACAGCATTTCAGATGCTTAGGCAATGCTGCGGTTCATAAAGGGTTTGAGGCAAGTGTATCAACAAAACTGTTTACAGTAGAATTTAAAGTAGATTATCCTGAAGCCCCTACTGCCTATTCTGGGTTATAAGAGCCAACATAATCTACTGTAAATTCTACTGTAGTTTGTTCCCATGAGTGTAAGGGTCGAGGTTTTACGGTTCATACCGTAGGGCATGTAGGTAATATTTATAGACTCTGGGGCCCAATGTAGGTATTTTTATAGACATGGGTTTACGGGCATACAGGGTTTATGGTGTTTTTAGAGTTGTTGACGGGTTTTCAGCGACGAAGGTAGCGTGCCGTACGTGGCTGCTTTGTCTGAGGTTATTTGGAGATTTGAAGTTAGGATACAGGGTTTGGGGTCTAACGCTTGGGGTTTAGGGATTTCAAGGCAGAGCTCCGAGAGTTTGAAGGTTTCCTCCCGCGTTCGAGCCATAGTCAGCGCCTTTGGTAGTTTAGGGTTCAGAAGGAGGGCTTCTTTTTAGGATTTCGAAGGATAACCAGGGTTTATGGTTAGGGCAAAGCAGCAGTTCTCGCTAGTCAGCCTTTGAAACTTTGGGTCCCTCACAAAACAGCTCATAGCAAGCTTTCGGGCATTCCGGCTACTATGATAACCTCCCACCGGTCTCAGGGACTTCCACACCATGGACATGTATCGCACCAGTGTTTAGGCAGTTTTGGGGGATGTGAGTTTAGGGTTTGTAGCTGTGCAACACAGTTGTGCAGGCCCTGACACCATCCGGACCTCACACCTACGCCTTTACTGTTCCAAACGTCGTCGAGCCCACAGAAGGTTTCCTCACACTCGTGGAAGTATCGAAGTTTGTCAGAATTACCCTCCCGCAAATTGATGCCTTTTTACCCCTTGAATTCCTTTGTGCAATCCCCAACATATCTCTGTAGGGTCGCTTCAAAGGGCCTCTGGTTTTCATCGCACTCAGGTGCCGGTCCTCGGCTCCCTCCACTACTTAGGCCAGGGAGCAATACGCGAAAAGAGCGTGCAACTCTACCGTTCAGGTAGAGACCGGGAGAAAAGCAGCCACCTGGGTAGTTTCTAAATTCAGGATTCCAGATCAAGATTTTTCACACTGAGTTCTAGGCAATTAGCACCTGTACGAGGCCCACAGTGTTGAGAAGAATCATATAGCCCCGCTTTGTTTGAACCCTTCCTTGCACAAGACAGCCTAAGCAGGGATTCGCCCAGGAGAGGAATCCCCAACGGCTTTGTAGGGTTTAGTTCTTTCCCAGACTTCACAAGTACAAGTGAACGCTTGCGTACATAGAGCGCTCATTCAAACCATTGCGCGATAGAAACTACTCGTATTGCTTCGGGCTTCTGCTGGGTCAGGGCCAAGACGACTACAAGTGTATCTAAACGGCAGTTTCCGTGAACAGGACGACCCCAGCATAGACCCCAACAAGCTATGACCCTTATTAGGGGGACCTTCAAAATGGTACCCCTCATTCAGGGAAACCCCCAAAGAATCCCGACATTGCATCTCTTGGGCTTGCAGGGGCTCCGCAACTCCCCCCCCCATTGGAACCCCGTAAACAAGTCACCAGGGTTAGTAGGGAATATATTGCAATAGGGATCCCAGTGACCTGAATAATTAGTACGCTACTGGGCTGTAGCTAGAGGGTATGTAGAACAACGAACCCAGTATTTAGGTAACTGGAGCCCTAGGTTATGTAGGGATTATATTCCCTTATTTCCTACTAACCCCCAGTTCGATAAACTAGTCACGAAAAGCCGGTCGCTCTCGCAGGCCTTCGTGACAACGGCATCACATCTGCAGGCAAGGGTGGGGTTCAAGAGCGACCCTAAGAATAAACCCTAAACCCCGAAACCTAAACCCTAGAACCCCAAACCCTAAACCCCCAAACCCTAAACCCTAAACCCCCAAACCCTAAATCCTAACCCCCCAAACCCTAAACCCTAAACCCCCAAACCCTAGAGTAAAGTTCAGGATTGACAGGTGCCACACAATACACCCAAAAGAATCAGGAGGCTGGCCAGGATGGGTTCAGGGCGGTTTAGGGTCCAGGGGTTGTTGCCTGGGCCTAGAGGACAACACCGCAAGAGGTCTGGGCGGAGTTCCGATTTCGGATGGTGCCAAGCAGGACCCTCCTAGTACCCTTATTTCGGCTTAGCGGACTCCTACCAAGTACTTGGGCCAGAATAGAGGGTCTAGGAAAGGAATGTGTAACTTGCAAAAAGCTCCATTCAAACCCTCAGCTGCAGAAATTGGATCGACTTAGAGCAATTCGGATTTTGTTTTGTAAACGTAACGCCCTTTGCTTGTGTGACTAAGGCAGCCCCTGCAACATAATGATGATTGACTTCTTTCCTGGGTCGTAAACAATGGGCCTTGAACTGGGCTCATAGTGTATATAACAGCCCCAGGATTCTGGGCCCACACTAGGGATCCATGAATTCCTCTCTCAAACCGAACGCCTTACAAACAGGTCTCACGGCAGTGATGAGTTCCAATCAGTCTGCAACTGAGTTTAGGGTTTAGGTTTTAGGGTCGTCACCAGGGCCTACTTCGCAAACCCAAAATCCCAAAGATGTACCCCTACACATCCCTATATGCTCCATATACATATATATAAATATATGTGTGTTCATCCCTATATACCCCTATATACCCTTATACATCCCCATTCATCCCTACTCATCCCAAAATATCCCTATCCACCACCAAGCTCAGAGTCCCTGAGCGCTTAAGCCCCTCAAGAACGAACCCCAACACCCCGTTTCAATCCTCAAACTATAGCATGGTTTTGGGTTGAAAATTATAGGGTTTAGGGTTTAATGTTAGCCTCACATTAAGAATTCCCCCCACATTTATAAAATCCCAGCGCCGGAACACAATTCTAATTCCCTCCACATTTATAGAATCCCCCAAAAGCGTAAATTTCCTCGGGGCAACGATTTTCATTAGATTTACGTAATTCTAAATAGGCTTTCCGACGTTCAGGGGGTCCCCCAAAACGGAGATAGATCAATCGAGGGGGGGGGAGGGGGTGGTCATTAATACGAAGCTAACATTAGGGGTTTACAGGTTTAGGGTTCAAAGGTTTGCCGTTTGGTCCCCAAACTCTAGGGCTTTGGTTGTGGCCCTGCGGGCTAACTGCAGATACATTTTCCCTTTATCTTCACCACTCCGAACCCTAAGTCTTGAACCCTAAAGCTACCGGTGATAAGTACGGAACAGCGGAATGGATCCCCATAGCCGTCCCTATCTAACCGTTCTCACATTTCATTCCTGTCGTTCCCCACTGTCCTAAACCCTAATCAGTGATTAAGCCTACCAAGAGCCAACCTGGAAACTCCGCCCCTGGACCTCGTTTTGAATTCAGCGGCGGCAGGTGCCGACCACGGCCCACTCATAATTTACTTGTAGCCCCAATTACCTACAGGATTAGTAGGCATAACCCCCAAACCCTAAATCCTAGAATGCAAAGTCTGAGCAATGGAATTTTTGGCCCAGAAGCCGGGAGTACGTTATGAGCCCTAATCGCCGTAGAAACCCTGGAAACATGCAGGGAGTTGAGAGGGACTGTGGGGGTGCGCCTGCCGGGATCAAAATAGGGGCTGTCTTATCCCCAATGTAGGAGAGGTCTGCTCAAAGAGTCGCATTCCTGGCCCGGGCCCTTCTATGAGTTGTCCTTAACGTTGAGGACATGGGGTTCGGGAGTCAACGCCCTATAGCCCCCCTGATGTAGATAGAATATGGCTTTTGGTATTTTATAATAAGATCCCCATATACCCCATATTCTATCTACTTAAGGGGGACTATAAACCCACAACAAGGATGGTCAAGCTTCAGACACTGGACCTCGAAGGGAACATGATCGGAGAGCCTGTCTGGCCTGGATTCATGGTGACTTGGGAGTCGGTTGGAGGTTATTGTAGACCCTTAGTGTAGGTCCGTTTAAAGGGATATATAGGGGTAATATATAGGGGTTATATTATAGAGTTATGTAAGGATAGTGGAAAAGAAAATGGAAACTACTATTCAGGGTTTAGGGTTTAGGGTGTAGACCCATGATTAATCAACCCCCTCCTTTTAAGGACCTGAATATTAGGATCCCTATTATAATCCCTATTAAGGGGAGTGGGTTTATTAATCATGGGTCTGGGTTAGCTGAACAGGGTTTAGGGTTTCAGAGATTGCGGGGATTTGAAAACTTTGAGTGATGATACAGCTCCAAAAGGTTGATCCTCTAGTTTCTTAAAGCAAACCCCAACTAATCTTGCGAGGGATTTGAGGATCTCTAGAAGTTCCACAAATGACCCTGAGCCCTAAAACCTAAACCGCATATTCGCAGGGTCCGCAAGGGCTCATGTTTCTGGGAAACCCTGCTTCAGCCTTTGGGTGCATTGTAGGGGCTGCTTTAGGGCTTTAGGGTTCAGAGTTTTTGGCTTAGGGGTTCTTATCCCCAGAGATTTCCAGGACCTCAAAAAAGGTTGAGGGTTTGGGCCTTATGGTTTAGGGTTTAGGGCTATGTGCTTGTACGTGCAGTTTCTGTGCCATGGATGATGATAAAATACCGTATACGTATAGCAGACTAGGCTGTATTCCACCTTACTAAGTATTATACACCAGGTTATTTGAAACTAGACTTTAATGGCACATCCGCATTTCTGAAATAACATAGAACAACATTTCTTTCCCACTCTAATCTTCTTGAATTTCCTTGAACCTTAAACGCATGATGCTTGGCGATTGTCTGTACACAAGTGGAAGACCCCAAAAGGGACCACACACAAGAGGAAGACCCCAAAAGGGACCACATGTCTGACAACTCTACATTTTGTAATTTCCATAAGAACGCATACATCGCCAGGAATATAGTTTCGACCTACTCGGGCCTCGGGGCTTGTGAGGAGGCTCAACACCCGGAAAAGCAGTACGCAGAGTGGGCCATGTTGCGGGGTAAATTATTACGCTGTTTTAATGCCATGTTGCGGAGTAAATTAATACGCTGTTTTAAATTGATTCTAAACTAATACTCCTTTTCGCTAGCGGCAGAGTCCCAAGAATGCTGAGCGGAGGAGTCTATGGGGGAGAAGGGGTTTGCTGGCGGTTGAGGCCTGACATAACTAGTGGGTTGAACTTTCGGCCTACCAGTGTATATATCCGCAAAGCATGCACAATTTCCCCAAACCCTACAAACCTAAACCCTAATCAACAAAATTTCTCCAAACCCTTAACCCTAGACCCCTAAACCTTAAACCCTCAACCTCCTAAACGCTGAACCCCTAAACCCTGAAACCTCTAACCCTAAACCACGAACGGTGAGCCGTGGCAGGGCGGGTCTGCACTCCCTCACAGAGCGCTTTCAGAAGGTCGGGCGCCACCTTTGATTGAACGCCATGAGTCGTAGGGTTGTGGTTTAGACCTTAAGCTTTGATGATCCCTGGTCTCGGGTTTAGGGTTTAGGGCCCCCAAACGGCAGGGAGCGTCCTGCCTTTTTTTGTGCCTGAGTGGTAGGTTGAGCAGGAAAGTACGAAACATTTGTCGCTTCTGTAGTACTGTAGCAACTACCTGAAGATATGGGTTACAATCTGATCATAACTTTCATGCGCTAAACCCTAAACCCTAGACTCCAACAGTCCCTGGGTTGCCGGTGCCAGGAGCACAAGCGCTCCTTGTGGAACCCGAAGCAGCTCACCTCCATGATAGACCTCGAGCAGAGCTCAGCAGGGCTTGAGATAAGAAAAGGGGTTTGGGATTTGGGGTGTGGGGACTAGGAATTTAGGGTCTAGGGTTCGGGGTTTAGGGTTTAGGAGCTATAGTTTTGGGGTTTGGGATCAAGGGTTTAGGTTCTAGGGTGTACGATTTTGGATTTAGGATCTAGGGTTTAGGGTCTAGGAGCCTAGGGAGTTACCGGAGGTCGCAAGGCTGTAGAAACATCATGTAGGGCAATGTAGGGATTAGATAGGGTTTGAATTATGGAGAATCAGTTGGAGAAGAACAAAGACAAGGAAATGACAGCTGGCTTTCTACACGGATTTCGAGGGATCATTCCCAATATTGTGGTTCTAGATTCCTTGTAGAACTATAGTACAGTGTACCTCAAAACGGTCCTGAACATGACATTGGTACACTAAACCCTAAGCCCCTAAACCCTAGACCCCAAACCCTAAACCCTTATTGGGGCCCCTACAGTAGGATTTGAAGCCTTTGCCGTGGATGCTTAGTAGCGTAGACTGAAGGGGATGTTTGGTTGTGCATTGCTTATGGCACTGCTGGGTTGCCGGTAAGGAACTTAATTTAAGTTATCATACTAAGGAAGCCCTATTATTTGGAAACAAATCCCATATTATGAACCATGTTATTATATTTTCCACATACTCTTACTATGAGCCTTATTATATACTATATTCCCATACTATGGAAACCCTATTAGTTACAATCTGGCCATACTGTGGTAACTTGATTCAAGATCCTTAACAGCTACCCAGACTGGGTGCGTACTTTTTTCTGTTCGTTGGAAAGGTTGTGAGAGTTATCATGCTTGTCTCGAACCCCCAGCCCTACACCCTAAGTCCTGTTCTTAGTCTTCGCCCGATTAGCCTGATCTCGGCATTCATGTGATCAACAAGTACAGGAGGCGCTGGGCTATTTGCTCGATGATTTTTTTGGTGTGCTGCATTGTTAAGTTTTGACAATGCCTTGTGATCTCTCGCATTTCTCTTTGCTGTGGTGGATGAAGCCGCTAGGGGTATCGCCATAGTGGAGGCAGTAGGTACATGGCAGCTGCCTGCAATTCTGAATGTGAACCCTGGACACAACCCCTAATCCATTATGCCCGTAGCCCTTTGTGCCTTTCTGTTACTGCACCGAATCTTGTGAGGTAACCCTTATCCCCTGAACCCCACAGACCTGAAGCATGAATCCCCGAACCTTGAAGTATGTGGGTAGTTCCCAAAATTGGGTCCCATTATGGTACCCCTAAATGTTAGATGCCGTAATAGCATCCATAGCCACAAGGAACCCATAGTTTTGCGAATAACCAATGTGTAAGGTCATTCTGAGGAATAACGACATCTCGCAGCCCAGCAGCACTGGTGCATGGCCATCCTGGTGATCATGTGGAGCTATAGGGCTTACGGTTGAGGGTAGGTATATAATACTTGGGGCCACAGGGGGTTCATATATAACCCCTAAGGGCCCAAGTATAGAAACTATACTACATGGACTCTGCGGGGTTGGGCCACACGGGTCTGTGAAGACGGATACTCCATAGCCCGGTCCTAGTAGGCTGGGGGTTGGGCCTGGGAGGCGCAAACTGATTGTTGTCAGTATTACTTCTGCTATATGTTGATTGGTATCATTACTGTCACTATCTTCATTGTGAGTATCATTACTATAGCTATTGAAGGCCTAAACCCTAAAACCTTGGGTATTAGAGCCCTAAACCCTAAACCCTAAAGCCTTGGGTATTATAGGTGAGGGTTGGTAGGAATGGGCATTCCGGCAGGCCAAAACTCGGCGGACTAGCATTCTCTGTATTTGTTACTTTCTGGTTAGCATGGGGTGCAGGCATGGATTCTTATAGCAGTCTTTACAGGGTTTAGGGTTTCGGGTTCAGGACTTATAGTCCCGAATGACAATGGTACGGTAGGTTCCATTTTCTTTTCCAGTCCTTCATACCCCGCTCAGGAGAGGTAAGGTGTTGGCCCTCCAATGCCAGAAGTGCTCCCTCTGACCCGCATTGGCCTTTTTTGAGGCTCCGCAAGCATAATCAAGCGCCCCATTGCCCGAAGGCTCAGGCCACAATTTCATGCTTCCCATGTGAGCCATAGGCTAAACGCCTAGTATCCCACTGAGTAAGCCCTATGACACTCCGCTGTATAATCCCTATATAACATGTTCAAGGAATTTCGACCCTAAACCCTAAACCCTAAATAAAGAGGGGGGTGTATAATCCCCCATATAGACCCTGTTAAGGAATTTAGACTATAGTTCATGTACTTCAGAGCTGCTCGCAGCTTAGGCCCGCTTTGGCTGCCTCCACGGAGGCGGATGGGATCCCTCGCCCAAACTAACGTGAATCCCAAAAGCACCCAAAAGCGCCCCATAAAAATTTCCATCCGCTCCAAAATGGGACTACATACGGGTGTCCCATGTTGCTTTTTGTGCGGTTGAAGTGACGGGGTGCCAGCGTGGAGAGTGTGAAATTTGTCTGAGATGTGCGTGAGGCAGTGGATGTGGTTGAGAAGCTGAAGCTTCTGTGCGGATTAAGAGGGCTGCGTTTCATGTACGACTTCGGAATCGACCGACCTGAACGTACGATGAGGAATACCATCACTTCGAATACTAGGCTTCAAGACAAAAAGTTGAGCCTTCGAGCAGTGGGGTCGTGTAGATTTCTGCTTGGTGCGCGCTCAAACGAAAGACGTGATCTTTTGGCCGACAGTGTTGCAGGCTTCGTTGCGTTGATCTCCTACACCCCCAGGTGTATAAACCCCGCCTGAACCTGCATGCCCTGAACTTCTATAAGTCATACTTCTAGCCCCTGTTACCTACAGTTTTATGTGGTTCATACCTACCAACTAAGGGGTAATTGCTGTTAAGCTGCAGATACATGAGGTCACAGGTAAACCCCTCTCTCTCAGCATACGTGCTTGGAGGCTTTCGTGAAGATTTACAATCCGCTGATGACCATCGTCTGGTAAGGTGCGGGGCACAGCGCATGTTCAACCCTAAACTAAACCCTACACCCTAAAACCTAAACCCTCAACTGCATACAACTTTGCACAGGAGCCAGCTAACGCCCCTGCAGCCACGTAGGTAAATAGCGTCCGTGTAGGTGTATGGGTGTTTCCCAACAATGGCGGTACCTCTTTTGAGGTCCCTATCGTAAGGGCTACGGTGTTTTGCGGTTTTTATTGCCCAGGTCACCTTATAAATGGAAAGTCCGATAAAGTATATACTTAGGGCCAAGTCAGGGTTACAGTACTACTGTTCCCTCCCCCCCCCAACCCTGAGGTACCCCCCTCAGATTTGGAACCTTATATTAGGCCTCATGAAGCCCGATGGAGTCCCGTTATTAGCTCCTTAACCTTTGGGCTAGGTGTGCATGGGGGCATCGGTGGCAAAAAAGATTCTTGCAGGGCACGTTGGTACAGAGATTAAACAGCAGAAGCTAGAGGACTGAAGGGTTCCATTCCCCATTCCCAACTCAGCGTGAGTAGGTCTAGGTAGTCCATAGCAAGCCCTGGGTGTCTGATCCGCTGTGATCATGTTGGTATTCACTCCCCCACCCCCCTTCAGCAACAGTGAGAACTTGCAGAAGCCAGGAAAATTGGAACGTTGCATCGCAATTAGAATTTTAGTGTGATTGCAACGTCTAGGTTCAGCTCAGTTCTTTCACAGCCAGTCTCATTTTTGGCTTCGCCTAAAGTAATGGGGAGCACCTCAGGTGAGTCGGACCCTACATCCCAAACCCTAAATCCCGAACCTTAAACCCTAAGCCCCAAACCCTAAACCTGCACCCCTAAACCCTAAGCCTTGGACTGCGGTTGCTTTCAGGGCCTTTTGGCGAAGCCAAGTGACCCGGGCACTAGGCCAGAGACTGCTGAGAAAGCAGTTCACACGTATCACATTTGTATTATGATGTTGGGAATGTAATTTATGGGTCATATAGTTATATAAGGCTATCAAAGAGTGATCTGGATCTATGTAGGGTTCATACAGGATGGAGTACAAATGTAAATGTATATATCTATGTTAGGTTATCTTATCTAGGGCCTAGGGATTATATGAATTCAGCGTTTTTCGGGTTGGGAGTGTGTAGGGTGTAATGTGCTTCAAGAGGGATGAGGCATCTGCTAGAAGATAGGCTATGTAGAATTGTTCAAGGGGCTGTGCCAGCAGCTAGTTGCATCATATTGCCCATTACAGACTGTAAGGGGACCTTTGCTGCGGTTCTAAAACCTAAACCTAAGCCCCTCAGCTTTGCAGGAGGAATTGTATTCTTCTTGATTGCGTTGTAGATATGAATTCTTCGCCGGCTCGCCTGCAGAGAAAGACCATCCACTTAGCCAACACTATTCCTTTATAGCCATGATATAACTGTAGCATAGTTTACCCCAAGCCCCTACTCGAATTATTCTTGGCAATTTAAAGCAACCTCATCCGATCTCACCCTGGATGGTGGCCTAGAAACTGAATAGTACCGAAATGGCTTGAAATTGGGAATTGTTTTTTCTAAGTTACCCTGTCACCGAGGACCCTACGTTAAAATCAATTTGGAAGGATGGCCACGCCTTGAGGCATTTTTAAAACCCAAACACATGCCCTCGCACAAACTGACACAGATCAGGGTTAAAGGTTTAGGGTTTCGGGTATAGGGGTTTGGGGTTTAGGCTCTAGGGTCCCTACGAGGACCAGTATCCTTTCACAAGAGGAGCCATGTTGGTTTGGTAGGGAGTGCATTTTCTGGGTCATTTTTTTCATTGCTTATATTTTATTTTCTAACGCCTGATTAGGAATGTGAAGTAGGATTTTCAACAATGTACGAATAAGGTGCCAAATTTTCTCTTCTCACCCCGTGTGAGGCCACAGTCAACATTTGATCAGGGGCAGACATGGACGGCCTAGCAGAATCCTAAATATGTTGCCTAATAAGCCCGCACTTCCGTTTGTCCAGTAGCTACACAAGTGACATCTAAAATTCAGTTGCGCTAGTATGTATGAAGTAGCGGGTATGGTGATCTCTGGACCTTCCAAAGAGAAGGTGGCTCTCAGATCGAACAACGGTCAGCATCGGCGGTCTACCATCGGTCAAAAGGAGCAAAGGTCCAGGGCATCTAGAGGAGGGGAATTCAACAGGTGGGGGCCCTTTCTCTACTGTACCCGTAGCTTGGCCCGAGACCCTTTTGTTACCCCTTATGTAAACTCTTTCCATTGGTAACTTCCCGCCTGAAATTGCACAGAAGAGATGGCAAGCTTGGAGCGAAGTCCTTCAAATGATGGCAGAGATCGCCCCAAACACTCGACACCGTGCAAGCAATTGCGCATCTCCATTCCAGCGCCCTGCAGCCCTGAAACGCTCATCCCAAAAATCTGACTGGTTGTCTGTAAGGGATAGAAAGATGAATCCCTGTCCGTCCCGAAACAAATCGTGTCGCTTGTTCACTTCGTTCCCTAAACCCCAAACTGTATACATGCATATCCGACAACAGTTCTCTATTATCTTCCTTTCCTTCATTCTCTGCTATGCACGACCTAAGCTTAAACTTGAATGCAACAAATAAATATATATATATATACATATATATATATACAGATCCCTTTTATCAGCCCTTCAGAAGGACCTCACTTGCTTGCCTGTTCTTTTTCCAATTATATTTCTTTGTACAACGTTTACTTCTATTTCTTTCTCCTTTTCCATGAAGTACAGCCCCGAGGAAATATCGAATGCAACATTTCTGTAAAAGGTCTATATAAACCCTAAACCCTAA
>CAJNIZ010002656.1:10562-21802 GCA_905231905.1 Symbiodinium pilosum
GCCCGAATCGCAAAACAAGATCTGAGGGGGGGGGGGTTTATTAATGTCATCTCAACATTAAGTCCTAAAACCTAGAAGGCACAAGAAAACGTGACTTGTACATGAACTGCGCCAGCCTGAAACCCAGTAAGGGCTTAACCCCCTCGCACAAAACCTCAGTAGGAGCCGTACAAAACAACACTGCGCCCTGTTGAGGTTCATGTGGGGTACCCGGCAAAGGTATGCATGCTTTCTGTTTGAAGATTAGTGGACAAAGATTAGTGGACAAAGTCTTCCAAACTCCCGCCTCTCACCATGTGAGTTTATGCGCAACATACTTGTGAACTTCTTGCTGCACTGACAAGGCCCATCCATGCATCCTTCCCTATAACTAAACCCTAAATCCGAAAACCCTAAACCCTAAATCCTAAACCCTAACCCAATGCCCAAGTGACAATGGGCCTTTGCCATGACCTTTTTCTTGAGCGACGCATAGTTGCTGCTGACCTTGGCCCAACGGCGGGAGACGCGGTTTAGGGTTTAAGGATTAACTTTCTAAGGGTTAATTGTTTCAGGGTTCATAGGGTTTAGGGTTTAAGGGTTGTATCTGCATGCTTATTAAACCGTCATGAGCCCCAATGATCCAGTATCATCATCCGTTCAGGCCCAAGCCCAGGTATGGGTGAGGGATCAACAAACCATTTGTTTAGGGTTTAGAGTTTAAGGGTTTAGGGTTTAGGGAACATTTTACAGCATAGAAAAACATACACCCAGCGCATCGGAAACAACTTTTCAAGCATCAAAAAGCTTGTGTACCAAGTTTCGTAGGGGCCAGAACAAAGGAAAGCATCAACACAAACTCCTCCTTCGTTGACGTCTAGAAAAAAGTTGGAAAATAGCAAATGATGACAAATCGTGAAAAACAGTGAAAATAATGAACATTATGGAAAATTATGAAAATAATGGGATGGTGAAACATGATGAACTATAATAAAAATCATGAAGCAAGAAAAAAAATCACGAGAACTCATGCAAATCATGAAAAGTGATGGGTATACTCAAAAGTGATAGAAATGATGAAATATCATGAAATATGACAAGTATGAAAATCTAAGGGTAATGAGAAATCACGGAAAACGATAAATGAAGAAACACGATGACCCCAGTTCGTGGGGAAAAGACCTGGATGCAGCCGCTGCAATGAAACTCCTCACCCCCTGCTCCTCCCTTCCCACCCGCTCCAACCTCCATCCTCCCTATCTCAACCTTTGTTGCCAGCCTAAAGCAATTTCCGAATGTTCTTTGCCTGATTAAGATCTATTGGCTAAGGCACTCGAAAAGCACCTCGCAACTTGGACGCTCTTTTGCCCCCATTGTGCGAAGGACCCCGCCTCAAAGTAAGGTACAGAAGCACATAGTAATTAAGTACCCTACTTGTTGCTGCTACCAGCTGTGATTAGCACATCCGTGGCGTTAAGAAGCTTTTGCCACACAGAAGTGCCTGGAATTCCACAACGGAAATTGTGCAGGTGATGCCGCTACTTTCACGTTTGGAACTGCCATGCTTCTGCATGCACTCTCCTTACCGCGAAGAAGGCCTGAAAGGCTTCAAACAGTGATGCCGCTGCTCATGCTTCTGCTTCTGCCGTGCTCCTGCATACACGCCGCCTTGCTTGGCGCGAGGGGTGTAGAAGGAAGTTGCGTGCTTGCTTCTTTTGTGCCAAGGTTCGGTCAAAGGTTTTGGTGGCTCGGTTTTGGCTGACACAATACCAGCCATGTACGACTGCTGCCGGACCGTCAGGGCCGCGAACATCCAAGCTGGGCCCGCGGATAACGTTCATGTACAATTTCATACGAATTTGCCAGTATCATTCTAGCCTGGGTGGTAGTCTCCATGTACGACAGAATCGGAACATGGGAGCATCTATGCCGGCCAAGGTATACATACAGTTGACAGTGCCGATGTGTGATTGCAGACGCGGTGGCTGTCATTATGATTTCGAGTGCGCGTGCGGGCTCATGCCATTTCATGTACGATGCAATGCTTATTCAGATTCGTCCGCTTTCACGAACATCCACGCTGGCAACACCTGCCATCACGGCATCCATGCTGGCCCAGATATTAACTTCCATGCACAACCACATCCGTTTTTGCAAGCATATGTGGTGGCGCAATCAGTAACTTCCATGTACGGCCGAAGCTATATCCACAAAGACTCTGGGGGAGACTGGGCTGGCAGCCCAGAATTTGCGTCTGCAAATGACACGAACCCACTGTGCTTGCCACGGTTGCCACTTCCAAATAAGGTGGCTCTTCCAAAGCTACCGGCACGCACAAAAGTCCACACTGGAAGTACTACGTCATACGAAACCACTGCTTCACGCAAAAACGTGAACCCAGGCAATCCGACATCACCTCATAGATTATTGGCTTGTCAACAACGCAAATTGGCCAAATGATTGTGGGCCGTGGGATACAATGCGAAACTAGCCGAACCCCCTTGCAGGGACCCTTAGAGGAGCGTGTGCCCAAGTTGTGATTCCAATTTGCGGGATTCCAAAAAGTTGGGTACATACCCAAATCGTTGACATGAACCTTGTACTCTCTGCACTTCACACTGAGCCCTTCAACATAAGCTGCACATCATCTTGGCGCGGAGCCCAAAGAATGTAAGCGCTGCTTGGCCTCTTCGGCCTGTTTGGATCCTGGATCTAGGATGTAGTGCCGGATGTTTGGGGCTTGGGGGCTTACATTCATGGGTTCCCCTACTGGCCTCCTCCATACATGCGGTTCTCGAGCTACGAACAGGAAGACAGGAGGCGAATGGGAGACGAGTTGGGAGACAAGGGGGCGCATCATCCGGTCAACAAGCTACCGGAAGAGAGACAAGAGGAGCTCCCGGAGGGGGGACAGGAGGGGACTATGGCGGGAGACAAGACAGGAGACAAGGGGAGAGTCCTGGCGCAACATCCGGTCCCCAAGCTACAAGAGGGGAGACTGGCGATTTTCCGGGACCCTGCCAGCACTATCTGTGCTGTAGCGTAAGTCTAGAACCCCTACAGTAATCTGTTTAGAGAATACAAAACAAAGTTCTGGAACCGATCTTTGGGTGTTGAACCAAGCAAGATTGTACTGTCTTATAAAAAGAACATATAATCTACAGTCTTACTATGTATTGTGCATTGTAATATCTAAAACTAAAACTACTCATTTATCGACTATCGACCTACTCGAGAACAGACAATGTGCAACGTGATAAACCATGTTGATACATAGAAAAAGGAAGGTGGCGTTGAGCTTTGTAGACACTGAATACAGCGGTAGAGTTATACATTTTATATGCTATCCCCACAGAGACACCAGATACATATATGCACTACGCCATAACCCTTTGAACCCTGAGCCCGAAGCCTTAACACCTCAGCTCTACACCGACCTGAAATTCCTTGCTGCAGCAGCTCCAGTTTGACAGGTCAAAGCTTGACAGCATCCGATGCGGTTTAGAGATTAGGGTTGGGGAGCCCGCCATCCCCTGCAATAAATGAAGCCCCCCAAGCCTCATTCAAAAAAAATCCTATGACGTACTGGTTCTTGAATCAGGGTGGAGATGGCTGTTGGAGGAATGGGGCTTCATTATTCGGAGCATGCGGATACGTGCTGGGTAGAAACCTGATATTTTCCTGAAGTCGAGCCATCTTGGAAGCATGCTACATAAACTGCCATGTCACGTGAGAGGGAAAATCGTCATACCTCGGCCCAGGACCCCTTAAAACCTAACTCCTATAAGCACTAGGAGCTCGGTTGTCCTTCTTGGGCTTCGCGGTGCCCGTTGACCTTCAACCAGGTAGGGACTATAAAGGGTATCTGTAAGTCTTTAAGCTTTGTGGCTTAAGGTTCAGGCTTTTAAAAAGTAAGACCTGCGGGTTGGACCCTAATTATCTTGTCTTAAATAGGTGTCATATACGGATTCTGTACGAATATGTATATATGTATCTTGGCATTCATTTTCGATCCGACTTTTGAGCCCATGTTTGATCAGTCCCTATGGTGAAGTTTCCACAGCAAGCTTCCCCGGAGGTCGGATAGGCTTACAAGATTGTTGCGAGCTTCTGAAATTGCAAAGCCCTAATCAGGGTGCAGGGTTTGCCTTAAATTGCCCCATCCCCCCTCATTTGGGGTGTTGTATATGAGGATTTATACTATATGGGTCCCAAAACTGAAATGAGCATATGCGTTTCTGCTCCACAACCCCCACACCGCAAGCATCAAACCCGTAAAAATGATTGCAAAATTATCTCCAGCAAAATAAAAGACCTCGAAATCGTGCAGCTCCTACACACTACTGCTCCCCCGGACACTCCGTCCCTATACCCCAACAAAACCTCACACCCCGGAATCCGGACAGAAACCAAATGCAGATCCTCATAAGCCTGTCTACCCCCTCATTTCAATTGATAAGCACAAATTCTAGACCCATTGCTTCTTTTGAGCTAATTCCACCAACTCGAAGTTGCCCCTCGTTTCAACATAGTCCGGAGATACAATGGAAGCAAACTTCGAAACTTGAAATGATCTGGGCTTGGAGCGAACTGGATTTCGTCGGTCTACAGCACAGAAGCCGGAACCGGGGCATATTTGCTTGGACTTCTGGGGCTTTTGTGAGGTAAGAAGACGCAGCGCTAAATAGCTCAATCCTAAAAAAAAGATAAGATTTGGGACTAGGTTTTGGCATTCGTTAACTAATTATTTCAGATTGAAGAACTTGAAGCAGGGGGTCATGAAGAAATCTCCCGAATTGATCATAATCTGGAGGCGAACCGTTGAAACTCCCACCCTTTAAACCGCTGACCTCAACCCGGTGGTCCTCAACCCCTGAACCCTTATAATCACTTCGTACTCATATTGAACACCTGCGACCATCGATATTTCATATTCCCCATAAGGGACCTCATGTATTGAAGGACATATCTAATACAAGGTTTGGGGGTTGTGTTTGATGTGAGCAGGAAGGTAAGAGGCCGAGGTCTTTAGCCCCTGAGCCTTAAACTGTACGCCCAACGACCTAGTAGTCGTAGCTGAAGGCTCTTCAGCCGCCACGCGGAGCCCGAAGCTGTGCGAGCATTGCGAGCGGCAAAGAAAGTCATGGAAGCCAATGCAAGTAAGATTGGGGGACTGCCGCCATGTATGAAGTCCAGCCGGAGCCCTTCCGCGGACCCACGGAGCTATTCAGGTAGAGACCCTAGATAGACTCCCAGCCTAAACCTGCTTTTGCCAACAGGCGCACAGAAAGCAGCAAACCCAGCAACATCAGGAGGCCAACCTCAAGCCTAGCTGTGCCCAGGTCACGGAGATTCCCCTGCACAACAACCTCACAGACAGCCGTTAGTGTAAGGAAGCCAGCATGGAGCGCAGCCGCAAAAGGAGTCACAACGTAGCCCCTGCCGGACCCCTCTCCGACAAAACCCCGGCTTTGTCAAGTCGCTCCTGCCAAGTATAGACCAAAGCAGAACTATGTCGGACCTCTCCCACCTCTCCCTTCAACCCAATCCTGAATTTCGGTTCGCTCGCAGAACAAAGGTAAGCTTGAAATTTCGTGGTTCCCAAACCAAATGTGGGTTTTTGTCCGGCAGCTGCCCCCACCAAATCCAAGCTTCTCGAGCACTGGCCCATCTACGTCGGGAGCACGACTGTCCCAAGCAGCCTTGGAATCAACCCAGTACGAATGCTGACCCAAGCCGCCGCGGAAGTAACCGATGAACGCTGCCAGAGCCACCAATCAGGCGGCCTCAGAGCAACCCAACGGTGCCAACCTGTATTGTCAATGACGAGCACCCTGCATCGCATCGGGACTGTTGATGGATGTCAACCTTCGATGTTTCTGACGTAACAGCTTCACGGACAACCAGAACCTCCAAGCACTTGATGCCATGCCCGGTCCCCAATTGAATTGCGGGCCCAGTGGGCTCCACGTCATGCCCGGACCCTCCTTGAAGTGCGGTGCCCATCAGCGCTGCCTTGGCCACCGTTGGGATGCCTATAGCACTTCAGGAACTGAACCTCGATTCTTTCATTGAGGGTGGTCAGAGGGTGGGTTGACTGCTACACACGGGTGCGAGCAGCGTGGGCGTGCCCACGCACCAGCGAGCACCGCATGACGTGAACACCCTTTAGTCTAAACCCTACATAAACCTATATGTGCTCCAAGGAAGGACCCGCGAGTTCGCCGCGTCGGCATCACTCCTGGGCCGGAAAATGTGGCTTATTAGGTTTGGGGTTTAATCTGTTTTGGACTTGTATGTGATGCTGAACACGGCTTGATCGAATTGATGTCTCCTTCATGCGGTCACTGATTTTTTTACAGAAATTCTTGGCTACTCTTTGGCTCCGGAGCTCTTGCAGTGTGCATGCTGCGGTTCATGTTTTTCAATCAATGTTTGGGCGTTTGGACCAAAACTCTGAACCTTTGTTTGCCCGCGCTTCTGATTTCGTGCCCGATGACACGAATGAGGGACGGAGTCTCTAGCATGTTCTGTGGAAAACGCGGTCTGAACAACACGCAGACCAGCTCTGGGCTCTGTCATGTCTTGAAACGGAGAAGCTCAGGTCTTCACAGGCATCAGGGGAAAATCCCTCTCTAAGTAGAACGAGGCAAATACCAACAAACTCTTTTGGCTTGTAATGATGGTTCTACTCATGCAGTCGTTGAGATCATATCTATCAGAGGAGTGTCAGCTTTCCTTTCACTGACGAGAGATAGCATTTATGTGGCCTTGAGGCGTTGCCTACCGCGCCACACCCGGACCTAGCTCCAATCATGGACACCCAACGGAGGGGTCTGTTTCTGATGGAGGCGGATTTTCTGTCTACGGTTACATGAACTGTCCCAAACGTCTGGTGCATTAGGTGGAACTCTCTCTGCACT
This sequence comes from Symbiodinium pilosum, assembly GCA_905231905.1. NCBI lineage: Eukaryota > Dinophyceae > Suessiales > Symbiodiniaceae > Symbiodinium > Symbiodinium pilosum. The sequence goes on from CAJNIZ010002656.1 coordinate 17,465, forward strand.
CCATCTGTTTGAGTGGCCTCCAAGATACCAACTCCGTGATGCCGCCTGAGGCCCCCAATCTTCTAGCTCTTCACCTGTTTCAGTTCTCACGAGCCACCATTGGCATCAGCGGCAAACACTTGACATTCCCTTCCTGCGACCACCCTTGGATGCAAAAAAGGTGCCCTGCAGGTGACGCGTTGAAGGTAAGAAGATGAGGCGGGCCAACGTTTTCCAACATTAACGAAGACAGCGCTCCCTTTTGCTGGGGAAAGATCAGATACGAGACTCACTTGCTCCCCTTCAGGAAAGTTATGGTTCATCTGAAAATGAGGAGCCCTATCACTTCCTTCTTCGAAGAAGGAGACTACGCTTGGGAACTGTAAAAATGAATAGTTCATGTGCTCAACGGTGACTTCTCCCTAGAAGCACAGTTACTTACATATTTGGTTCCTGTCCTTAAGTCCCTAATTGATTGTATACTATCTGGAACCCAAGGACCTACTATATGGGCACCTGGGCTTCTAGGGTCTATTCATGCACAAGGAATCAGAGCTTTGTGCTCACCTCTGCACCAATCACTAGAACATGAAACAGGCCCCTGTCTTCTCTGCTGGAATCCTTTTCATCTCAACGGACGACAACCCTAAGGGTCCAAGGACCCAATTAATAGAGCTTTAGGCCCCAAATACTTCAATTGTAATGGTAGTTGGGCCCTGAAACCCTATTGTTTGGGTCCTTGGACCCTTAGGGCATGAGAGCCCTCCTAGTCTTTAAAATAACGGAAAGCCACCTCTAAGTCTCAATATGCAGGCTCTTGCTCTTGCTCTTGAACCTTTATTATTACTATTAATACTATTATTCCTTTTATGCCTTCTATTTCTATGGCTGCTATTATGACCATAAACTTGATGAGAAAGAGACAAGACCTGTTTCTTGTCTAAATGCAGAAAGAACTCAGAAACTGCATGAACGACGCTTCTCATGCCGTATCCGCTTACATGCAAATGTCACGGAGACACACGGACACCAGATCCGTCATGTCTTCTTGAAACGGAGGAGGGGCCCAGGTCTTCACATTCATGGGATGGTTGATCCAACTTTTGGGAGAATGAGGCATGTAAGAACTCTATACCCTAAACCCTAAACCCCAAACCCTAAACCCTAACACCCAAACCCATTATAGTAGTTTCCATTTTCTTTTCCATTATCCCCATATAACCCCAATATAGCCTTAGTATAACCCCAATATAGCCGAGTATATAGATAATAATCCCTATAGTAGCCCCCTATATAATCCCCCATATAACCCCCTTTAACGGAGTTTAGACTATAGTACATATAGGGATATACAAGCTTTGCAGCCTAGACTCCACCAGCTTTGAGGAACGCCTCCTTCTGCTTCTCGAACTCAGCCTTGTCTGCCTGCACTGGCAGGTTCATGCGGCTTGGTACCCAGCTTAGAAGGGTTTAGGGCTTAGGGTCCCTAAGTCATGTAGTGATCATAAGCCCTAAGCTCAGTTCCCAATAACCCTCGTACCTGTCTTTGGGCAGGGTATTAACACAGCAAGGATGCCGAACATGAGCTATGATAATCTAAACGCCAAGTATCCGCCTTAATAACCCCTATATAGTAGTCCCCTCTAGAATCCCTTGTATAAGACCTTCAGGGAGTTTAGATTATGCCTCACATGCAATCGCCAAGGCTGCTGGCTTCATCAAGAACGCAAACTCTTGCTGGACCCCTTGGCAACAAGTCCTCAGAATTCAAAAACTACATCCAGAGATGATGATGCTATATCTCCAACTCTCAAACCCTAAAGCTTTCACCCTAGTCTCTTTTAGTGGCATTGGCGCAGTAGTTGGCCTGAGGACAACACACGAAAGTTATCAAGCAAGCCCACAGTATAGGGTTCCGGGCTTAGGGTAGGGGGACCATGTTGCGGGCCCCCACACATTCGGGTCTATATTGGGGTACCCCTACCTAATCCTTTCAATTACCGGCTCAGGCTTCGTGACGCCCCAGAAGGTTGCGCAGAAGCGACTTTAGAAGCCTTCCAGAAGCAGAACGCGCTGAATCCAGCTCCTACACAGCTCTGTCAGGATTCATACCACCTGTTTTTTTGCCACTAAATTGAATCCAAATCGAAGTGTTGGCGACAATCTGAGCCCTTCAGAGCTGTCAACCGACCTAATCCGTGAAGACATGGGTTGCAAGCCTCATAGGCTTCCACATATGTCTTCTTCTCCGCGGCCTCATTCATTTATTTCGAGATGGGGGCTTGGGGCTCCGGGCTTATGAAATTACTTTGGCGAAAACCGACAGTTCAAATGCTCTAGTGATTCCAGTGTCTATGTGGGCTTGTCCTCTGTATCGGGTTCATGTGACAACTGCCAACTCTTTTTCTAAGGCGCCTCGCAGAGCCAGCCAAACCCTCAACTCCTCAACGTCCACATGGGTGGTTGTCAAAATCAGGGTCTGTTTTTGGGTCCCTATTCTAATACGGCACCTAATATCTAGGGTACCCAAAAAGGGACCATGCCTTTGACAACCACCTACATGGAAGCCCTCCATGCTTCACCACTGCAACTCGGACTGCATTCCTCAAAAGCCCCAAGGAGACAGCCCGGCAGACCAGCCCGGAGATAGCCAGGTTTAGGGTTCAGGGTTTAGGGTTTAGGGCAGCCGAAAGTTGAGCCAAAAAGCTTTCAGCTTTTTCCATCTTGCCCCGATCTCCTTCGAAATCTCCTGACAATTTGTGTGGGTAACGGGATAGAGGCTCGTGTTTCACGGTTGGGTCAGCGGTTCTGGGCATAGGGCTACTTGGAGGTTCCTGGGGCTGAGTAACTTCGACAAGTCCAGTTAATGGGTTGGTTGCAGACCCAGCTATAAGTAGTTGTTTATTCCCATGAACCTCTAAGTATGGTCCAGCCGACAGGCAGCATGTACGTTCAACCCCTGAATGAATCACCTTCCCCTAATATTACACCCCCACTCACCCCCACCCCCTAGGAGACTTAGGGTTTAGGGTCAAGTATCATGGTACGATATTGTTCTTCTTTGAACTGTTTGAGGGGATGCCTCAGGCCACAACAAGGTTTATCTCGGTTGCAACCTGGGGCATGTATACAAGAAACCAGGTGATTTGGCCCTAGGGAGTAGCCAAATGTGGGTAATGATTTAGGGTTTCGGGCTTAATTAAGGGTTGGGGCTTTGGGGTCCAAATAGCCCAATGTAGGTATCATTTATAGACTCTGGCACTCAGTGTAGGTATTATTTGTATACTTGGACCCCTAGTGCAATCTCTGCGCTGTAATAAAATTCAAGGGTGCCAGATCATGCGAACATATTTTTGTCCTTCGAGCCTTCGCCGCCTCTTTGGGGGGCTCAGAGACTCTCTCCCCCAATAACCAGGGCTAAAAAAAGTTTAAACTTTATGATAGAGACCCCAAAAGGAAGCCCAAAAAAGTGTTGAAGTTCTTCTATTGGCTAAGTAAGGAGACAGTAAAAGTCTGTCAACCTGCATTCGTTGCCTATAGCAAGGCTCAAACCATCTTTTTTCATAAGCAAGTTCTCATACTAAATTGCAAAACGCAGCCGGAATCACAAACTCTGAAGATAAATGCGAGTTAATGGGAAGAGCACTGATTGTAGGTACACACCACAACATGCACTCCAACCCAATCGCAAAACTCTTTTTCCTGTGTCCGCCAAGTGTCCTTCAAGCCAAGAACCTCAACCAGAACCCTAAAACTCTACCCCTAACTCTGATACCACACATATGCTGCTGCGCGCCGTGATTTTGGCATCCCCCATGGCTTCCGTCACCTGCGGACGTTGAAGAGTCAAGCCTTGGGGTTTTACATAAGTCTTGGGTCAGGTATTGCCCCCAACCCGGTAGTCGTCTACAACAGGGGGAAAGTAAAAAAGGGCCCTAAACCCTAAACCCAAACATGCATTAACTGCAAGAAAAGTATTGGTCACTGAGTGGGGGCAGTATCCAAGGCTTGGGTCAGGTTTGAGGCTCCAGCTGTGTGGCTCGAAGATTAATACTACTAATAATGATAATAACCATAAAAGTAACAGTAAGGGTAATCGTAATAGTTATAGTGAAGATTACGATCATAGTCACTAATTACCATCTAATTACCATGTTTACTCTTATTTCTATTTTTATACAAGACCAAAAGGGCCCCTAAACCCTAGACCCAAAAAACCTATAACCCTAAACCCTAATCACGGCTGAAGGAGCTGTTGCCCGAATGGTGCAAGTGTCGGAGATCTTGGGGCTCTAGGCCAGGACGTTTAGTGTTTGTTGTTTTAGTGGCACCTCTTGGTTTAGGGTTTTAGGTTTTAGG
>CAJNIZ010002657.1:0-20079 GCA_905231905.1 Symbiodinium pilosum
TACCATACTGGCCTATAATGGAGAATCAAATGGAAAATAAAATGGAAAATAAAATGGAAAATGAAATGGAAACTGGGGGAATATAGGGATTACTTTGGGGGGGTTAGGGGTTCAAGGGGGTTTAGGGGTTTAGGGTTTAGGGGTTTAGGGGTTTAGGGGTTTAGGGTGTAGGGGTTTAGGGTTTAGGGTTTTGGGTTTTGGGTTGCTGTTAAGGAACTTGAATTTGGTTAGCATAATGGGTATATATAGTGTGGTAGTTAATGGGTATATAGGGTTTAGGATTTAGGGGTTTGGGGTTTAGGAACTTGAATTAAATTACCATAATGGGTGTATATATATATAATAAATAATGGGGTTTCCCCAATATAGTAACCTAATTTAAGTTCCTTAAAAGCAACCCAGACTTTGGGGGGTTAGGGGTTCAGGGGGTTCAGGGGGTTTGGGGGGATAGGGGGAAAGGGTTTTAGGGGTCTTGGGGTTTAGGGGGGGTTTAGGGTTTGGGCTTTCAGGGTTTAGATTCAAGGTTTAGGGCTTTAGAATTCTAGGGCTTCAGGGTTAGGAGCCATGGCTTGCCTCACTTTGGGGGGGGTTAGGGGTTCAGGGGGTTTAGGGTTTAGGGTTCTAGGGGTTAAGGTTTTAGGGGTCAGGGTTTTAGGGTTTAAGGGTTTGGGGTTTCAGGGTTTAGGTTTCGGGTTTGGGGTTCAAGGTTTAGGGCTTTCAGGTTCTAGGGTTTCGGGGTTAGGGGTTTGGGGTGTAGGTTTGGTGTTTGAGGTTCCGGGCTTTAGGCTGGGGCTTTGGATTTAGGGCTTGGGGGCTGTAGAGTTGGGAGTTTAGGGTTCATTCTCTGCGGTCTGTCTCACTTGGGAGCTTCGCAACCAGGGGCTTCTCGCGAACAAAGGGCTACATGGGCATTATGTGGGGATTAAAAGGTTTAGGGTCCTCATCAGGCTTACATGGATTACTTTGAGAAACTCTCACTTTGGGAGGAGGTCAGGGTGTAAAGTTTTGAATTTAGGGTTTAGGCGTCATGTCGCCTAAGCCCGTCAACCCTAAACCATAACATCTCAGCTTGACTGCCACTGCCAGCCCCTTAACTATCATCCAAACCCTAAACCCCGAACCCCAAACCCCTAAACCCTAAGCCCCCAAACCCCTAAACCCTACTCCCTAAGCCCTGATCCCTACTCCTTAATCCCTGTGTCACGACCCTCATCATCAGGCTCGTGGCTTGATGGAGGTCGGGGGGATGATGTCCCGGATCTCGTAGCGGAGCACCTCGCTCTGTCCGTGATTTCGGGTTTAAGGATTTTAGGGGTTTAGAGGTTCAGGGGTTTAGGGTTTGGGTTTAGGCTTCAAGGGTTTAGGGTTCGGGGTTTAGGGTTTATTGTTCAGGGTTTTTGGGGTTTAGGGCTTCGGGTTCCCTAAACCATACACCCAAACCCTACGTCCTGAACAACTAGTCTTAAATCCGGAACCAAAAAAACTAACCACCCGAAACCTTACATCCCAAACTGTAGAACCCAAAGAATAGACAAAGAGCCTCGATGCCCCACGAGTGGGCTGCTGCATTCACAGCCTGCACGATGGCCTTGCAACTACAATCAGGGCCGAACATGTTAGAGTAGGATTTCTAAAGTGTAAAGAACTTTTCGCTGCAATCATTCAGGCCCCCTTTCAGACTTCAATAAATCACCAGCAGAAAGGCTTCAGGCAGTCTTCATAACCAGGCTTGGGGCATGGCTTTCAATGAACAAGTCTGTTGCAAATAGGGTTCTGACAGTCCTGACATGTTGATGGTGCATTCACGATTACAATTCTACACTCGCTGCAGAAACTGCACCCGCAACTCCTTCAAAGGGGATTCTGCGCGGAGAGCACCAGGCCTGAACGCTTGAACAAGTCTATAGTCCTCCTTAGATAGATAGAATATGGCTTTGGGTATCTTATAATAAGATGCTCATATACCCCATATTCTATCTACTGAAGAGGGGACTATAGCCTCATAGCGTTTATCTAGGGCCAGCACATGTCCATAGCAGGACCCTTTGGGCTTAGTCAGCTTCATCTCCGCCCCAATCACTTGCCAAAACCACAAAGAGCTCAGATCTCAGTCCCTTACTTGAATCCCCAGCGCCTATTCCCTACTACATTCTGCACTACATAATTAGTTGAGACCTCAACCTTACCTGGGCCTAGACCACCCAAAGCACCCTGCCAGAAGTCTCCAAAGGCCCCGATAAAGAACGCTGCCCACCCTTGGTTGACAAGCCCTTGCCTGACCCTTCGTCTTTTGCACTACCATACATCCTAAAGTTTCGGGCTTAGATAGGCTTAGCCGTCACTATAACCACAACAGCTATCAATAACGTGCATCACTAACTGCCCAGAATTCCTGACAGCTTCAGGCAGAATGCCTGGAAACAGCTATATGAGCCATAGTCTTAACTCCTAGTATCCCCCTTAGTAACCCAAACAATACTCACCTATATAGTCCCGTTTCAGGAGTTTAGACTATGGCTCATATGGCTTCCGATGCGAATTAACTCTGGCCCTTAACCCTCAACCCTAAAACCTAAAGCCTTAAGCCTAAACCCAAGCATTAAGCGCCGGGATGCATGATTCATGGCATCTCGTTCCTCGAAAGTCCGATCCAGCGTCATCTTCCCGATTTCCGAGCGCATGGAGGTCTGAGTTTAGGGTTTGGGGTTTAGGGCTTAGGGTTTAACGTTTAGGATTTAAGGTTTAGGGTTTGGGGTTTAGGGTTTAAGGTTTGGGGTTTAGGGTGTGGGGTTTAGGGTTTAGGATGGGGGGGGGGTGTGGGGTTACCCTTGGGGGCGTAAGGTTCTTCTGAAGCGTTCCGAAACCCAAAACTCTTAACCTTATGAAGACTTGGGGCACCTTTCATACCATCACAGATAGGCTGACAGCCTTATCATCCCCAAGTTCCCTGTAACTTTGGTAAAGTTTCTGGTGGGTGGTTTAATATAAGGGGGCGGGAATTAGCGGTTTGCAGTCTTACTTGCTCACCAAACTTGGGGGTCCTCAAGTTCATTTTCATTAGGGTAAGTACAGCAAGGGAATTTCTAGGGGTGTAGGAGGGCTATTTTGGGTGCAGGCATATAAGCCTTATGTAAGGTCTCCTCTTGAGAGCTCCTCCTCCTCTCTTGTAGTTGCCTTAGACATGAGTCTGGGGCCGTAGGGTTGAAAATCAGAGCTTGGCGTTCAGAGTTCTGGACTTAGATGTAACCTTAGCTCCAACTAGCCTTTGGACTCAAGGTACCTACAGCAGGTTGGGTTTAGCCCAGGCTCATGGAAACTGGTAGAAGTCACCTAGGCCTTCCATACCTTCAAACTGTGACAGCCTGCAGGGCACTACAGGTCCCGGAATGTCTCCTAAGATCCGAGCCGTGCATCCTCAAGTAGTCATGTCCCTACATTGCCTCCGACATGAGCCCTTTTCCCCGAAACAATGCAAACTGTCGTTCCTGAAGCTTAAACCCCCAAACCAACTAAACCCTAAACCGTATACGCCAACAACAGCAAATCCCTAAACCTCAAAACCCTAAACCTCACCCCCAAAACCGCCTGCGCCAGCTGCGTCACAGCGAAGGTGGGGTCATGCACTCCATAAGAGGCCTGGTAGGCGTCCTCAGTAGTTTCTTTGCTCTCCCTGAAATTCCAGGTACCCAAACACTTTCGGGTTTAGGAAGTTTAGGGCTCTAGGTACCGAAAAAAAAAGACGTTTGGGACCGAAACCCCGTCATTTAGGGTTTAGGGTTTAGGGTGTACTTAGACCCTCATGACCCTCAGGGTGTAAGAATGGCAGCCGCGGCTCCAGTCCCGGAATCCCAGTCAAGACTCGAAAGCCACGCGATTTAGGGTTTCGGGTTGAGGGTTTAGAGTGTAGGGTTTAGGGTTTGGTCATTACTGTCTCTGAGGCCGGCGCAGAAACCCTTGCAGACAACAATGGTGCTAAGGCTTTGGTATGAACAGCGGTTCAGGCACGCTTTCCCTCCCGGTCGACTGTAACGCCCGCTGGGAAAGTGGGTCTAAAAATAAGCAAGAGTGATAGGGGTCTAGCTGGAGAGAAAGTCCAAGACCTAGAAAAAACACCTGGCACTTGTTCAGTTTAGGAGTCCGGGCTTAGGTTTTGGGGTTGCGAGCCTACCGGGGCTCTGTGCCTGCACTGGAAAGCTAGCATTTCAGCTGCTTATAATCAGCACGAGTAACAAGAAAAAATAAATAACTTAAGCCAAACCTTAAACCAACAATAATCCCCTCGCGATAGGAGCATACAGTATATACAGAAGCCAACGTGTTCAGAATTCTTATGGGAAGACTTACTATCCCCCTTAAGAACCCCCCCGGGACGAAGCATCTTCCCATGCAGCTTTATGCCAAGCATGCGGGCCCTTGCTTACCTGGGTTTAAGTTAAGCCCTGGAGGAACTTGAAACCCTAGGGTTTAGGGTTTAGGGATTTAGGGCTTAGGGTTCAAATGATTCGGTCTTCGCATCTTCAGCACTTACAGTCTTCGCGTCGGTTGTGAGCCGGGACTCAGGCGAAAGCACCCAACATCGGATTTGGGGATTCCGGATGTTCAGGCAACTCCTAAAACGATCCCAATGCTCAGAGGAAATGCACCTTACCCCATGGTTTTACATGATTTCTATAATACTAACCGTCACCCCCATTCCAGAAGAACCCCTTAAGGAGCATCCAAGCGTCTACCACCTTCAGGTACAGAACCCCGTCAATGCTGATGGTGACGTTGTCCTCGAAGCAGTAGGATTCTAACCTTCCAACCCAAAGGCCCGCCCAGACCGTCCAAGGGTAGCACCTTCGTGGGGGCCCTTATCCTCATATGTACCTATATCTATCCTTATAGACCCCTGCACCCCAACCCTAAACCCAAAAAGGGGACCCGCCTTAAAGGGATCTACACTGGAGCCTCCAGACAAACTCTACGTAGCTACTGAACAAGACTGCCGCTGTCCTTGGTGATCGCCTGCTGATTCGGAATTGGGATGGCTTCCTCCTCGGTTGCCAAGAGAAATCCGGGAAATATTCTTGACTACGCGGTTGAGGGTTTAGGGTCCCTTGACTCAAACCCTGCAACCATGCAAACCCTTAAATGAGGAAACGGCTGGCTCAAAACGGGAAATCTTCTTCTCGAGCCATTGAAAGTTAAGGCTTCTAATAAGCCATTGTGGGGTTCTATTGTGTATAAGCCACCCCTTAGGGAAAGGTGGGGCGAGGTCCTGACAACCCCCCACCCCCAAAACCCTAAGCTTCTAGATCCTCAACCCTTGGAATTTCAACTCTAGTCTAAACTCTTAGCAGCCCCCTTAACAGCTAACCGCCCAAGAAGAAGCACGACTATAGTTCGCTAGGTAACCTGCCCTTTGGCAGTTTAGACAAAAACTCATTTGGCGAGTTAAGCTCTCTGACCCTGAAAGTCCGGCTAGGATGTAACATCTGGTTAAGGGAATGTGCAATGATTCTAGAACGTGTATAATATGGTAACTTCCCAGAATTGGAGAATTCCAATATAGACCCTAGTATACTATAATCCTTGTTATTGGGACCCCCAAGAAGGTACCCCCTATATGAACCAGAGCCTAGATTCCTAGTATCCCCTTCAGCCTTCAACAAGCCCTATAATAGGAACCATGAGGTCCCAGCGTTTCCATGCAAGTTTAGGGAGGGTAATGCTTCGAAAAACTTTCATCAGGTTGGTGGGACTTGCTAAAGGGCTTAAGGCTTATTTGGTCGGCAGATGCCGACCACCCGAATTCGTGCGCAGCAAGCATTTCCAAAAGAGTGCCGCCGTGTGTCCGAAACTAAACAACTAGAAACATCCACGTTGTTTCCTCTGTAAGATCGCCTATGCCGAACATGCTAATGTGAGCTAGTGCTACCCCAGCACAATGTGCTGGCTTCTCGTGGAGGGATGCCTCATGCCAAAGACTGACGCTGACTGAATCTATGGTTCGTGTCTCCTCTACTTTCTTTTTTCCAACATGTGCGTTTGACGTCTTGGGCTGTCTGGTATGTTGCTATTTAAGCGGTTGAAAATGGGATGATAAGGCAAGATAAGTACTCAATACATACACAGTACCCTAAACCCTAAACCTGCACTTTCCCTGCTCGAAGCTAGCAAGACAAGGACCGCGCATGAGATCGATTATGGGAGATGTCTTGATCTTGTTGCATTTAAAACTCCTTAAATTCAGGGTTTAGGGTTTCGGGTTTAGGGGTGCAGGGTTTTGGGGTCTAGTGCTAAGGTATGTCCACCCCTGAATCACCCACCCCCGTTAAAGACCGTGTAACGGAGCCAAGCTTCTTTGAGGGAGTGCGCGTAGGCGATTCTATCCACCACGGGCACTAGAAAGTGAAGCCCGGGGTCCTCAGCTGCCCAGGTTTGAAGATGATTATTAGAATTTTGGGTGCAGGGTTTAGGGTTTAATTCAGGTGGTTTGGGCTTAGGAACCTGAAATTTACGTATTTTACGTCTAGGTCGTGGGCGCAAATAGTGCGAATCCGTGGGATCTCCTCGAATAAATAAAACCGCCCTCAACACTCCAGAGGATAAGACAAGGGGTACAATAAGTCTTCAAAAAACTGACCCATAGTTGAAAGGGGAAAGGACCCAAAACAAACTTTAAAAACACCTTGGACAGGTTGGGAAGTTTTCTAACACCAATGCCACCGTGAAAACAGGCAGATCAATTGTACTGACTGAGCATAACGCATGTTTGGCACAGCGGCCAAACCTACACCCTTTTTGCCGCAGGCTCGTTCCGTCCGCCCGGTAAGGAGGCACTCAATTGCAGCTGCTTAGAAGCTTGACCCCAAATTCGCGGGAGATTATCTGACACGAGACAATGTTCGTGTAGATGTTCAAGGCTCTTTCATGAAGAGTTGAAATTGAGCATGGAAACTCTCTTAAATCCACTGCACCCTCAACGCTTATCCCCTAATTCGCCATTTAACCCCAAACCCTAAACCCTGACATCACGCTAAACCCTTCCAGGACCTGCTGTTCTCTGGAAGGCCAAGTCTCCAGGATCTTGTGAAATCGCCCCAAGCGCTCCACCACCCAGGCAATCCTCCGCCAGGTGTAGGGCTAGGTTTGAGGGTTATAGCTACTAATTGAGAGAAGAATCGGACCGACCATACAATTTCGCGCTTAGGGTTGAAGGATGTTGAAGGTGTTTGTTTTGAGGGCTTTATGGTTGAGACCTTCCGCTATACTGCACCCGGACTACTTCATCAGAATCACAACGCTAGTAGCGCTTGTGCTAGACACAACATTGAAAAATGTGAGTGCCTAGATCCTCCACAACATCCGTTATGTTGCTAGGATCTTGGCATCAGGAGATTTGGGCGTGGAGTGGACAGTGGCTGAGGGTTTCAAGACTTGCGGATACAAAGTTGTAGTGGGCCACTGCCCCTTTAACCCTCAACCCTAAACCCCTTAACCCTAAACCCGAACCAGGCGGACGCCTAACAGGTCCGGTGGGCAGCCGAATCTTCTCACCTACCTTGTGCTCGCTAAACAGTTGCAACCTTAAAGAAACCTCTTACCTGGACCCTGGGTGTCCTTCCTTTTCGGGTTTTGTGCTACATTTATGTGAAGTATATCCTAAAAATGGGGGACATCCAGGGTCCAGGTAGACCATAAGCTCTAATTGTCTCTAAACTCTACATCCAAAACTTCCGAGAGATTGCCACAGGCAGGGTTGTTCACTTCAAGGTACAGCTGGAACGTAATCTGCCCTTCCCTTAGCTGGGGGCTCGTCTACATCGCCATATTCTGCAAAATTCGGGCTTTCTGTGGGATAACCCCTAACTGCACACAGCTCCTCGAGCTTCTTGCACCGAAAGTGAGACCCTAATTTTGGAAACGACCCACCCTACCCGAAACCCTTTTTGTGCATCCGGGCTATGAAATACCTGCCGGAACCAATCGCTTCCCAAGCTGACTGGAGAACACATGAAATGTACGGTGCACAACTTGACAGCAAGGGCTATGCATGGCATGCAATTGCAAGCTGGATATGCGCACAAAAATCACCAAAATCATGCAGGACAAAACCCTAAACTTTAGGCCCTGAACCCTTTAGTGGTTTCAGGCAAGTATCTGCTGCGGCACCACCACCACGCCAACGTGCAGTCGCGGGGCCGTGACACTATTGCGTGGCTTTTCCGTACTGGTAGTACTGTTCCCGGTCAGTGGACCTTGGTACGGTTTAGGGCTCAGGGTTTAGGGTTCAGTTACTGTTCCCGGTCAGCAGACCTTGGAATGGGCAATGTTTGGGTTGAGGCGTGTGCCACTCGTGGAAGAGGCAACACATACTCCGACTCCATTCTACATGTCATGTCTACCTTCAAACCTGGACCAAACCAGGACAATATTGAAATTCAGCGCGCTCGGCCTGAATGTTAGCCCCTGATGTTCCCAAGCTTATTGGCTCTCATTAAGGACGTATGGGAAGATAGTATATAGGGGTTATCTAGGGATATGTTGTCTTACTCCCTACGAAGAACCAACGAGTAAATCATGGGCTCCATGTGCGCTTGGCTTAATGGCCCCCCAAGCTCTGAGCTGCTCAGTGGGGAGGATGGGGGAGTTTCCAAAATTAAGGGCCCCTTGTTGGGGATCAAAACAAAAAGGAGGATTGTGTTCATTTAGGATCTTTGTTGCGCCGCTATCTAATTATGGATTTGGAAACTACCAAATATCCAACCAAACATCCTGCAGCGAAGGCCCCGTCATATGGGCTGGCATTCACGGTTTAATGGGTGCAGCACGCGGTCGCCGAAAATGCACGCCGCTAATAGCAGAAGAAATAGATCCCTACAAGACGCGCAAATCCGTAAGCTGTTCCAAGCCCCAAAACGGCATGGGAGAATGCTACCTACACGATCTGGAAGAGGAACACCTTCATCACAAATATTTTCGGTCCATAACAAGAAACCTGGCTTCACGTACAGACATTGAATGGTAGTGGTTCAATATATCTGTCCCCAAGATGACCATAATGTAGGTTCCCTGTTTGGTTAGGATCCTCTTTTAAGGAAATATTCCGGGGTTTATAGTCCCCCGTAAGTAGATAAAATATGGGTATATGGGGATCTTATTATAATATACCCAAAGCCATATTCTATCTACTTGAGGGGGCCCATTGGGTTTTTGAACTGTCGAAAAACCCTAAACCCGCCCTCCACCCCTCTCACTTGTCTTTTGGTGTATGTAGGCGGGCGCTGGTCGAGCGCTGGTCGAGCGCTCAGCGGGACCCAGCGAAGGAGCCCTAGGCGGGCGACCGAGCGGGAACTGAGGCCGAGTCAGCAAGTTGTCCCGGTCTTTAGAAAAGGGAGGGGCCCTTCGGCCCAGATCGTCCCCGAGCGCAGACCAAAGTCTTATGGATATGCGTTCAGCCAGATGTGGGTAGTCAGTATGTCTTACTTCGTGAGCCAGAACGTCCCCTCACATCAACCCTAAATTTTGCTTGGACGCGTTCAGCGCTAGCTGGAGCACATGGCCTCGCCTAACATGTCTCCCACACTCTTTTCAAGCTTTTCTACTCACTCCCTGTCCCGCCCCGAAGGTGTCCCAGATTTTCTTGCGGACAGCAGGACGTGACACAGGGCGGGCTGGAACTATGAGATGGCCGAAGGGCCGAAGGGAAGGCCCCCTAATGCAAGCCCCATATTTGTTTTAGCGAATTACCCAACCAAATCTGGTGGCAGCCCACATGACGATCTATGAAGGGGCCCTTCGGCCCAGATCGTCCCCGAGCGCAAACTTGAAAATATTTTTGCTGCGCTTCGGTATGACTGAATAGGCAACAATACCCCTGAGAGTATCAAGTGGGTGGTCTTGGTGGCGTGATGGGAGCATAGTTCTATGAGTCTGGGACCGGCGAGCCCGGCTCCTTTTCTTGCTGCGCATCGATGCCGCCAGGCCAGGTTTGGAAGATAGTTGAAAACCGTCAGAGCCCTGAGAGTAGCAGTTGGGTGGCCTTGGGGTGGGTTCGTCTGGAGACTAACCCGTGCCCACAAAGCGGGCTTTCGTCTGGCACGTCTGGCACGCCCTAAACCCTAAGCCCTACACCCAAACCCTAAACCCCAGACCTTTGACAAAGAATTTTAGAACAACACCCCCCCCCCACAACCCAGCCCAGGAGCTCCCTGACACGCTCCTACGGAAAGCCGCCGCGGTCACCCGGCCCGCGATCCTGGGGCGTAGCTAGGTTTAGGGTTTGGGTCCGGGGTTTCGGGGGTCTGGTTTAGGGGTTAGGCTGCTGCCTCTGTCTGAGGTACTACTGGGGTCATAGGTCCTAAACGTACTCGGATGTTCATTAAAAGTCCGAGTGTAATTTCCAGCAAAGACTCAAACATTCAAACTTCTGTATTAAAATCTACCAATACTCGTTGGTTGCTGAGGATTCTGCTGACATCGTCCCTGGTATTGCTACAGATACGTTTGGCGACTACCACAAACCCTAAATAAAGCCTAGACTGCACTGCACTGTGGGCTTGAGACTCAGAAATTGCAACACTGACATGTCATGCTCAAAGTATGCGCGTAGATGCGCTACTTTTCTTAAAGCTAAGGGCATCCCAAAAAATTGTATACTAGGGATATTCTCCCAATAGTGCGGAATCAAATGGAAAATTTACTGGAAGCTGGAATTATATAGGGATTATATTGTAGTTTCCCAAAATTAGGGGGAATCTGAATACAGACCCCGGGAATACTTTGATCCTTACTACAGGCACCACCCGAAAAGATACCCTAACTCTATTTTGGGGAAGCCCCATTTGAGCTACTGTCTAAACTCCTAGTATCCCCCTTAATAACCCCTATAGTAGTCCCCTATATAATCCCCTATCTACCCCCCTTTAAGGAGTTTAGACTATAGCTCATTTGGGGCTACAGGTCTTGGGACGCACGGGATGAGGGCTTCCAGGTCTGGCAGTTAGAGCCTAGTGCCCAGGGCCAACTGTCGCCCCCTCCGAATGGTTTAGGGTTTAGGGTTTAGGGGTTTAGGGGTTTAGGGGTTTAGGGTTTAGGGTTAGAGCCGTTTAGAGCTTGACCCGGTGCACCTCACCGTGGAGATGGTGCCCCAAGATCTAAAGCCCTGTAGTCCCCCTTAAGTAGATAGGATATTTCTTTGGGTATATTATCATAAGATCCCCATATCATATACCCCATATTCTATCTACCCAAGGAGGACTATAGACCCAAGTGCCCCCACTAATTAAACCGTCCGTGCCCGAGAGGCTGCGGAAGGCGGGATGGTGCTGGGCTGAGAACTGACAGCCGTCGTCCCACTGCAAAGCGCATGGCTCCACGCAAAGTGGACGGAGTCTGCCGGTTTCTCCACCCTTCAGCAATATCATGCGAAGACTCTAATTTAGCAGTTGCAGGTCAACTGCGCTGCTAGCTTGGGCGACCCGTGGTGAACGCTGGGTTTGGGCATGGGATGCAGAGTGTGGTTCAATAGCCTTGAACCTCCCTGCCTAAACCCTAAACCCTAAACCCTACCTTAGTTGTGAATGGGTCGCCTTTGGGCTGACAGCACCTGCTAGGCCTCGGCGCAACCTTGATGAAGTCTGGGTCCCAAGATGTACAATGAATATCCTCAGACGCTTTTAGGAATGATGCTGACCTGGGTCACTGGGCTGTTGTGAAAATCCTGGCATCTTTTCTCTCTCCGCCGCACATGTCACAAAACCTTGAGCCAAAGCCAGCAGCGAAGAGAAAACTGACGAGAGTGGGGTACTATTCTCACGCGAAATCACATGACCCATGGTTGGCTTTAGGCTTCCAATTGGACGCCCAAGATAGACATTCACCAGTATTCCCAAGGAACACTATAGTATGTTGCACTCGCCTAAACCAACACGTAAAAATGTACTTAGCATGGAACCCCAAAAGGTGCCTAGCAAAGACTATCACCCGCTTGAATTTGAAAAGGGTCTGGGTCCAAATTTCTTCGGGAGTATGGGATAAAGAACAAATGCCAAGTCGTGCCGAAACTTTGAGGTGTACACTTTAGGTTTAGGACTTCAAGCTTAAATAAATTTGGGATCTCCGATTGGAGTTTGTGGGGGGTTGAGCCAACATGTCAACACGGCGTCTGACCGATCCATGACGGGGTTCTGGGCGGTGTCATATGTTTTCTGACCCCAAACTTGTTCGGCCTTGAAATAGCTGTAAGTTGAGTGTGTTCCTGTGCTCCTATCTGGATCCAGACCTTTCCAACCTACCCATATTATGATTTATACCTAGACAAATACATGTATACATGTGTAGACATATACACTTATATCCAAGCACACAAGGGAAAACATTGTTTAAAGAAAAAGGCTTTACCCTACATACACCCATGCCTCCGTAGCTTGAGTGACCCTCAACCCTAACCTGGCCACCCCCAAAAATAATACGATTCCTACACCAAGGCCTCTCCAAACAAGAGGCCTCTGTTTTCGCCCCCACCCCAAACCCGGTATCCTAAGCAAAAGGCCTGCAGACCCTGAACTCTGCATAAACTCTACCTGGAAAGCCTAGTTACCCATAATAATGTGCTACTTTAACCCAAAGTAGTAGGAAATTAGGGGAATGTTGCGTATAATTATGGGTAACTGGCTTTCTAGGTAAACCTTAAAACCAATTCGCAGAGGTCCCCACGCTCCTCTTCTCGCCTCTTAGCCTCAGCCATGGCCTTTCGTACCCAGGTGAGGGGAGGTTAAGGTGTCAGGGCTTAGGGTTTTAGGGGTTTGGGGTTTTAGGGTTTGGGGTTTTGGGGTTTTAGGGTTTAGGGCTTAGGGTTTACGGCTTAAGGTTTTGGGTAGGCTTTGCGCGGGTTAATAAATATGTGCTTAAGGGGTTTTGGTGTTCAGGGTTTAGGACGGGGTTTAGGGTTTTGGAATTTAAGGCTTAGGACTCGGTTTCGGGCTTAGCCCCTATAACCCATGCGATGGCCACGCAACACCTAGGAACTTGCGAATTCAAGGAATTATGGTTCAGGGCTTTGGGCGCCTGGGTTTTGAGGCTTTACGTTTCGAAGTCTTAGGCGTCAGGGACATTCAGGGCTCGATTCTAGAAGTTTGGAGTTTGAGACTTTGTTGGGACTAGGTTGCTACGGACTTCAAACTACTGTAGACCCTGATTAATAAACCCCCTTCCCTAATAGGGATTATAATAAGGATCCTAAATGATCCTAATATTAAGGCCCTTAAAAGGAGGGGGGTTGAAAATCACGGGTCTACATTACCCTGAAGCAGTTATCCAACTGCTCCTACGCAGGGGCGGTACAATGCATGTATTTGGTTCAAGATGCTTCGCTGTAGCAACAGGTTTAGGGATCTAGGGTGAGATTTCCGGAGGCTTTCGTACTGGGAGTTAGTAGGGAATAAGGGAATGTTGTATCGGGTAAGATTCTATTCCTACTATAAGCACCAGCAAACTTTCTGGGGTTTCTGACCTCCCAGGGCTTGGGCTTCTCCTCTCCAACAAAGGATTTGGGATCCTTGGGGAAAAACTTGGCTGCTTCCCTCTGTGGGGTTGAGGAATAGGGCTTAGGGTGGGCCATTCAAAAGGTGCTTGACATGCTTTTACTTCATGGAAATCCAGCAATGGTGAGGGGAGTTGCCCCCCAAACCCCAAAGTTAGGACTGTTTAAGCGTCATATGACTCTTGCCAACCCTAAACCCAAGCCCTGAACAGCGGTCTTTATTCTAGGGTCGAGGGGTTGGGGTGACCGAAGGCTCCTTAATAAACAACTTGGACACTGCATAGTTTCGTGTTAGGGGTTTAGGGCTTAGGGCTGCGGAGCCCTCAAGCCTAGGGCTACGTGGTGTTGAGGGCTACAACAGAATAATGCAGAATGACCTAAACCCAAAGCTTGGCGGGTTTAGGGTTTCCGCGCCCTGCCTGTATTCTGGTCTTGGCTTGCTCAACCGCTTGGTCGCACTCCTCCTTCACCTGCGTTTGGCGTTTGGACTTACGGTGCAATCCTGTTCCCTAACAAGAAACCCCCACTCCCTGACAAAAAAATGTATATATGCATATATATATATACATACACGTGTGTGTAGTCCCCGTTAAGTAGATAGTATATAGGGTTTATGCGGATCTTATTAAATAGGCCCAAAACCATATTCTATCTACTTAAGGAGGATTATATACTTGTAATGTATTGGGCTAGGGTCATGGGGGGGCTCTTATACGGGGACCCTAGGGCTAAAAAAGGTTTGAGCAGATCGTTGGCGTGCGGGGCTTGGATTTGAGTATTCTGGGTCTAAGGATTGCAGGTTTAGGGTTTAGGTTTAGGGCTTAAGGTCTATGGTTGAGGGTTTAAGGTTTGAGGTTTAGGCCTTAGGATTTAGGGTTTTGGATTTAAGGGTCTAAGTCTTCAGGCAAATTCCCAATAGTTCACGTGACGCCCAGTGCCATACAAAGATGTTTGCTATTTCCAGGGTTGGGTTGTTGCTCTCCAAGAAATTGCGGCAACTTAACAGGACGGCTGAAGAAGGAGGGAGAGGGGGGGAGGGAGAGAGAGAGAGGACAGAGAGAGAGAGAGAGAGCAAGATGGATCATATGACACATGGCTTGCAACAAAAAATTGCTGCTACGAGCCCCAAAGCCTGGAATTACTCCCTGGGCTTGTACTGTACTGTAACATTCTGACTAAGGTTTTTCCTTACAAGGCTGAAACAAAGAGAGTTAGATCCAACAATCTAACAAGTAGCACGCGACAACATATCCAAAAAGAAACATGACTTTCAGCTTTGGGGCCTAAGTTTTCCTTCTTTATATGGTAGTTTCCCAAAATAAGGGGACCCCAATATAGACCCCAAAATACTATAGTCCTTATTATAGGGACCCCCAAAAGGGTACCCCTAATTTTGGGAAACTCCCATATCTGGAAAAGAATCTGCAGATTCCCAGTGAGCAGACCTGCTCCCACACGCCCAAACCCACGCAATCAGTCACAGGCTTTAGGGTATAGGGTTTCTAGGGACTCACTAAACCCATGGACTCCCTAAACCCTAAACCCTAAAAACCCTAAACCCTAAGCTCCCCAAACCAAGGGAAAATTCTTCCATGCACCGCGTGAAAAACGGCGCCTTCGGCGCCGACATGCCGCACTTGATCAGCTCTTCCTGCATCACGTCAGCCAGCTCCTGTGGAAGGTGGTTTAAAGGTTAAGGGTTTAGGGTATAGGGTTTGGAGTTTGGGGTTTAGGGTTTGGGGTTTAAAGGCTTCGGGTTTGGGATTTAGGGTGCCTTCCCCCCGACAGTATGCCGCCCGCGCCCCAACCAAAAACATTTGCCCTAGTATAAGATTGATACGATGTCTACTGGGGGTGTTCACTATCTGGGGTGGCCTAAATGACACAAAACTAGAGTCCACGTTCTTGCCCTTCCCACTTGTAATTCAATCATGTGCACAACCCCTTTTTCGCATGGGTTGTTGCAATATTTCTGGCCGGAGGCGTGTACTCAGCGAGAACCCGTTGTACATGGTGTCAGGGCTGTAGAAGGTTGTGGTATGAGGGCTTCGACCATACAACCAGTGCATCCCTTGTTGCCTACTAACCCCCTGCACGTCAACGCTCAATCTACACCCTAACTTCAGACGTTGCTTTACTTCACCGAAACCATCCTCCTGAAACTCTGTATTACAACAATCCCCACACATCCTTCGTCAAACCTTGGCATTGTCCCTCTCCCGTGCATGAACTCATAATACACTGCATCTCACATGTTCCCTGTAGGTGAATGCATTTCTGCAATTTCACAAATCTCTTTTGGCATACCATATAAAATCCAAACCCACCAAAAACATCTTGAGAAATCCTTCGCCCCTGAACCCCTGTGCATCCAGATCTCTATAGACGGCAGGCACAAGAACAAGTGCAACCAAAAAATTGAAGCATAAACCCACACCCTAAGCCCGAACCCAGCATGAGTAGCGCGTTTTGTCATGGGTGAACCAAGTGAGATTACACTCTTCTCATAAAGCCATGCCCAGAAAGAGGATATCTTCTTAATTACTCTACACTGCGAGACATAATGTCCCCATAAACTACTCCCTAAACCTTAAGCCCTGAACCCTAAATCCTAAACCATGAACCCTAAGCCCTAAACCCTAAATCCTAAGCCCTAAACCGTAAATCCTACGCGCCAAACCCTAAGCCCTAAACCCTAAGCGCAGAACTTTAAATCCTACACACCAAATCCTAAACCCCGAACCCTAAACCCCCAAGTCCTGCACCCTACACACTAGATCCTAAGCCCTATACCCTAAATCCTAAACCCTACTACCCACTGGTCCTGGTGATTCTTGGCCAGATTCTCTTCCGTGGACATGCGCACCTATACGGGTTTGTAGGGTTTAGGGTTTCGGGAGTAGTAGCTCATGGTTTAGGGTTTAGGGTCTAGGGCATCCCCCAGCACTAGGTGAGGAATTTTCATCGGGATTCTATGAGGATTCTTATGGGCTTAACTCCTAATATCCCCTATAGCATCCCCTACACTACTCCCCTACATAATCCCCTATAACCCCTTTAAGGAGTTTAGACTATAGCTCGTGTAGGGGATCTACTGTCTAGATTTTGCGAGGCGTCCGGGCCACATCCCAGACCCCCTAAAGGATCCAAAAAATGGAACCCCCCAAAATGACCCCCATTACTACATTGGGGAACCTAGGGGAATATTCAGGGGTTCCATTTTTTGGATCCTTTAGGGGGTCTGGGATGGGGAGGTTCTCCTAGACTCAGAAAAATCGTCGACTTCGTAGATCGGTATTACTGTGATGCCTTTTAGGGTCAGGGTTTAGGGTTCAGTCTAAGCGATGCCTAATAAAATGCAATGATCTTGTGGGGCTCGATTTTTCAAGATACGCTGGACAAGCCTCCTGATGACGTGAACTTTGGGGGCTTAGATATCTAGACTGCGCCGTAGGCATTGTTTTTAACCTGTTGTTTCACATGGCGCAGTAGCTGATCACCCTAAGACAGCAACTTTCAACTGCTAGAAGTAGCGTCCATCTCTATGGCACCAACTTCCAATCAGGAGCTACTTTCAGAAGGTAGAAGGACCCCAGTTAACGGAGCAATTTCACACAAAGAGTCGAATTAACAACTGGAAGAGTAGGGCACTGTAGCAGCATATGGCCCATATATGTGTAGGGAGTTCAAAAAGATTCTAGGTGGTCCCTCTCGGGGATTACATACAGGTACGCTTGAGAAACTGGTGACACCCAGACTTCTTGTCGCTTGGAGCTGAGCGGCTGTGATTTCTAATCACCAAAAAACTACTAGTGAGGAGGTTCTTTTCAAATTTGAATTACGTACTCGGCCACAAAGAAAACTTTAGAATAAAGCCTCTCTTCAAGCACCACTTAAACTGCCTGCCGACCTATCCAATTATGTGCGTTAGTCCGTTTAAGTTGCTAAGACTGGTCTAGAGACAGTATCTACGGAATTTCCAAATCATCCCCAACAGCCTCCACTCCTACATGCCGCTAACCCTATACGAACCTGACACATGTTCTTATTCCACCTTGGCGGCAGACACTGAAACCCCTCAAAAGGAACTGAACTGGGTTGTTGTTGAGGCAGTCAGATTAGGTCACTACTATGTACTACCTACCCATATTCTGGTAACTTACTTTATGAAGTTCCTTAACAGCAACCCTAAAAACCCTTTATACTCATTATGGTAACTTAAAGCCCAGCAAGCCAAGCCTTTTGCATGTACTGGCGGATCTTCATAGCAGCGCGCTGCTCCTCTGCTTGCTTCTTGCGCTCCTCCATAATCCTGAGGCAGTACACATCGATACTTGTTAGGGTCCTCGGAAAGCCAAGGCATCACCGCTGTGCAATGGATTAAAGCTAAGGCTCGAATAGTGACAGCAACACTTGAGACGTCAAGCACACATGCAAGTGCATAGAAGCATGACACGATACCTCGTATCTGTAACCAAAAAAACCTAGACATAATTGGTCATGATGACAAGAAACTTGTAGTGCACAAGATAACTAACAATGATACCAAGACAAATCATAGGATCAGTCGTGAGCAGCGTAGCAAGGTCAACCAGCCACTGCAAATCCCAAGCGTGGAGACTTCAGGGATGTTAAGTGGTACTTTCTTGGTGGTTCAGCCAAGTTAGGCTATATTCTGTATAAATTACATTATACGCAGAAAGTGGAGAATATCTTGCTTTACATTGGGTACCATAGTATTCTCAAATAGAAAACTCTTTGTTAGACGTTTAAATGCTGCCCGCACCTGGCCTCTGTTTAGGGAATATGTTTGATTACTACGTATACCTTCTTGAACACCTTGAAAGGGTCACAAATACTTTTGTCGAGTGGGCTCTAACCGACCTTGCATCACAAATCTAGCTCCCAAAGCTTCCAAACCAAATCCCCAACATGTCCAGACGGTTGCTTGGCATCCTGCAGGACAGCTGATAAATGTCGGCTTATCCTAAGCCTTCTTAAAGGTGTCTCCTCGAATCTCCACCCCCAGCATTTCTCCCGCTGCCTTCTCGTCCCCCTTAAGTAGATAGAATATGGCTCTAGGTATATTATACCAAGATCCCCATATACCCTGCATTCTATCTACTTCAGGCGGACTATACGATTTTGAGCACCGGCATTTAAACCCTAAACCCTAGAGAGTCCTCTGATGCTCCTCAGCTTTTCGCTTCATTTCCGCTTGCTGCTTGGCTTTCATCTCTTCCTGCTTGCCTTTGCTGCACCCAAGGTGGGGGGGGGAGGTTGGGGGTTTAGGGTATAGGGCTTGAGGGGTCGGCAAAAAAATCGGGGCCGCTTTCCTTACTGGCTCTTAGTATGGAACAGGGAAATATATCATGTAGGGAATATACGGGGATAAGATTCCCTTGTTCCTTTCTAAGAACCAGAAAGCTTGTCTTGGAGGTGTAAGGAGGAGTAGAATTTGTGGTAGCTAGCAAGTCGCAATAGGCCATGACAGGACAGAGCCCTGGGATTGAGGTGTCAGAGGCTCATGACCTGCTCCATCTGTGGTATGTAGAACCCCCTAAGATACAGCAGGCTGGCAAGTCCAGACTAATAAGTTAGGGTTTAGGGTTTAGGGCTTCCAGAAAACTGATAATGCTCGACCTGCCCTACCGCCGCTATTATAGCCGTAGGGCAGAGGTGAGCTGTAGCTGTGCATACGGCTTTTCGCTTGCAAGTTCGGGCCAAAATTGGAAGTACCTTTCCGAATCCGCTCTGGCAGAGAAGTAGCCGCCCCACGTTTTTGAGTCACGGACTGAGGCCGGAGCATCTGACGCACTACGTTATCGCCTCCATCGGGACCACGATGGTAAATGCGAATTTCATGCACTAGACTGAGCATTGTTCTGCGCGTCCTAGACTGGCAAAGAATGCCCTACACCCTGAACCCTAAACTCTAAACTGTAACCCTAAACCCAAGACCCTGAACTCTACCCTAAACTCTAAACGCGGCCCTAGATCCACTCGGGTCCAGGGTTTAGGCTCTAGGGCTAGATTCACTCTAGAGTTGCTTGTCACAGGCTAGATGCTCTTCATCGCAGCCATTTGCATAGCCTTTTGCTGCGCTGCAATCATTTGCTGCTGCATTTGCTCCTGTTCCAAGGACATCTGTTGCCCGAGCAACAGTCTCGGACTTAGAGAATGAGGTTTTACTCTGTCAGATCAAAAAAAGGTACCTCCCCATGTCCTCCTATGATTTGCTCTCGTTAAGAAACTGACTGAGGGTTGCCACGGGAGTAGGGTTCCCAACCTCGAGGCTTTGGGTTTAAACTCCGGGTTGGGCCCTGATGAGGGTTGTGGTTAGGAACCTCAAATGCCAGCCCTCATCCACCAAAGCATCTGCAGGAATTGCAGACCTCAACTTACAATGTTGAAAAACATGTACACCCCAAACCCTCGTATGACCGTGCTCGTAGGTGGGCATTAAGCAATATGCAGTGTCAAACAGTAGAAAACTACAAGCCACAACAGGGTTCTCACTTGAGTCGCTTGACCCTAAACCCTAGACCCTA
>CAJNIZ010002658.1:0-38204 GCA_905231905.1 Symbiodinium pilosum
ATCGCCAGGGGCAGCTCCAGCAGCGTTGTATTTCCATCATCGTCATCCTCCTCATTTTTCATGGTTTCCAATCGTTTTCATTCGTGCTCAGTCCGGCGAGCAGCGATGTCGGGATGGGCACAAAAATGGTGGCGCATGCTGTCAATCGCCGTATATCGCCGTGCAACAAGCAGTTGCGGGGCTGCACCCTAAGGTTAAAAGACCTGAACATTTAACTCCAAGCCGTTGAGGTTCGTTGTTTGTGAGAGACAGGAGGACCTCCAAATCTCAGACTGCACCTTTGGGCGCGGATTTTGGGGTTTAGATTGGGATGTGGTTTTGGGGTTTGGGGTCTCGGGCGTTAGGGTTTAGGTTTGAGGATCTTGGTTTAAGCGGTTTAGGATTTTGGAGTGATGTTCTACAGGCTAAAAAGAGAAGACTTGGAAGGCCGTGTGCGGAGGATCGTGTGGCTACGGCTTTGCAGTTATATAAAGGGACGTGAAGTGCTGCGCCACGGGTGATGTGACATGTGCAAGCAGTCACCTACGCTTTTTGGAATTGAACGCCGCTTGGCCGCGTGTGGTCAATTGCCTCGCCCACAAGCACGGCAGATGCCCCGTCGCTTGCACGCGTGTCCGACTGCGGGGGCGCCAAACTTGGCGCCGACGGATGTTGCAACCACCCCGTGACCCAGGAAACGCACGATCTGAAGCAACATTGCACAGTGGATTGATGAGGACCGGAAATGAAAACGCGAGATGGTTGCCAGCCAATCATTAGCAGCATTTTTTTTGTATTTTTGTGTCCCCATTTATGGTGCCTGTACGAAAAAGGTTCGCTCCGAAGGCTTGGCAAGGTAGCGGGCGGCGTTCACGGCCAGTCGCGCGGGGTGGCCGTCTCAAGACCGCCCAGGCAGACGTTCAGGCGGGTCCTACCAGCGCGCCTCTGCGAGGAGTTCGCGCAAAGCTGCCGAGAGGAGCGAGCGTGCACGTGAGGAGCGTGCACGTTTTGGCGTGGGATTTAAGTTTTGGGTTGGAATTTGAAAGCTCCCGCGTGAAATTTACAGTCTCTGCGTGCAACTTAAACGTTTTGGCGTGGAATGTAGAGTTCTGCGGGTGGAATTAATAACCCTTGGTTGGAATTTTATGTTGTTTTTTCCATTTATTCAACGAGCTTGTATGCCTGCAAGAGCATGGGCTGCTCACGGCATGCGGCTCCCAACGAGTTTCAAGCAGACTACAGGATCATTTCGGAGAAAGTTCGGAAATCATTCGCAAGCATGAGGGAAACAAAACCCGAAGATTTGCACAAATTTTTGTTTACTGATCATCAACTGCAACTACAACTACAACTGCTACCAGTACTAGTACCACTACCATCCCAGGAAACTACAGAAACCGAGAAAAGACAGATTTAGAAGTCGAAAAAACCGGAAAACCAATACCCCAAGCAGCCAACAGAAGGAAGGCAGAAGTCAAACATGATGACAAAAACATGATGAAAGTGTTGAAGAGTGATGGAAATCACTGGAAAAAACAAAAATCGAACACGCTCCGGGTGGCGCCACCTCCCGCAACATGGCGAGAAATGCGGCGCGCGAGATGCTGTCGTAAGCGCTCCGGATCGCTCCGGCCATCGAGCGACACGACAACCGCGTTGCTCTGCGTGTTCACGGCGCAGATTTATGCCTGCACGGGCATGGTCCCTAGTCGGTCTTGCTGCGGGCTCCTATGTGGTCCTACGCCCGTAGCGGCAACCGGCTGCAGGCTTCTATCGTGCTTGTGCTTGTGGGCGAGTCCCCGCAACTGCTTGTTTGCACAGCAGTTGACAGCATGCCCCACCATTTGCCAATTTCCTGCGCGCGCGAGCGGCCAGTGCTATGCGCCCCGCTGCCCGGGCTCTTGCGTTCTGCGATGGAGCGGCATCATCTCGGTCCCTGCACAGCGCGCGCTGGCTACCACGCAAATGCCCATAAATACCGTGCAGATTTCACAAAAAAAATACGTTCCACACTGAAACCGTGAATTCCACCGTGAAACTTTTACACCCGCCCCAACAAACACACATTGAACTCCACGCGACGCGGCAATCAATTAAAGACCTGTGACTTCCAAGCAGAAACAATCAATTCCACGCAAATACCCTACATTCATGAATGTAGGCTTACACTCCACCCAAAATATCCAGCCAACCCGAGGTACCTAGTGTTTTTGCAGGTCTTTCGTATGTGCGCTTCATTTTTCTATCATTCCGCGCATTTTTCTCAACGCGAAGGCACGAGCAGCTGCAAAGCACAAGATGGCCGACCAGCGGAGGGCGAAGGCAAAGGTGCATGCTGCCCGTGAAGGGGCTGGTGCCGCACGGGCGCGGCAACGTGCGAGCAGACGGACAAAGGTGGCTTACAAAAGGTAGCAGCCAATGATTGGCTGGCAGCCATCTAGCAATCTAGCGTTTTCATTCCAGAACCTCATCAATGCAGTGCGCAATGGTGCTTTAGATCGCGCGTTTCTTGGGTCCAGGGGGTGGTTGGAACATCCGTCGGCGCCAAGTTTGGTGGGCTTACACTTTCCCATCTAGTTTATGGAACCCTTGCATCGTTACAACAACGACTGCGGCTTTGCGCGGCCCAGATCCGCAAGAAACGCGCATGAGAGGCGCACCTTACCAACCGGTCCCTCCGTTTGAGCACGCCGGCGGCTGCTGCTGCTGCTGCTGCTGCTGCTGCTGCTGCCAGGAGCCGAGCCCCATTCAGGACAAGCTTTGGCCGTCGAGCCGAACCATGATGGTGTCATCCTTGGTGCGCACTTCCGCGCGGCCATGATACAAATCTACCCGCGCAGAGCTGGAAAGTTCTCACGACAAAAGGTCCCCACCCAAAACCCACTCGAACTTGAGATTTGAGCCACAATGAGCTTGAGACTTGAGCCAAAATGGCCGCAACCAACATATACAATGTCGCACGGCAGCCATATGCCCCGCAAGTGCGAAAACTGAACTTGCCAAACGACAAGACAATGCTGAGGACTTGAAACCGTGAACGCTGCTACACCCTTGCTCCCCAAGCTGAGCCCATGCGTAAGGGAGACGCTCCCATACCAACGGCAAATGAGGATGCCGACCTTGATACATCAAGCGGGCAACATTGTATAGTGAACGCCGTGCACGGTGCTTCATGTTGTGATTTGCCGCCGCCGCTGACAGCCTGACCGCCTTCCTCGACGATCT
Organism: Symbiodinium pilosum; assembly: GCA_905231905.1. Taxonomy (NCBI): domain Eukaryota; class Dinophyceae; order Suessiales; family Symbiodiniaceae; genus Symbiodinium; species Symbiodinium pilosum. Next base: position 3,205 of record CAJNIZ010002658.1, read on the forward strand.
CTATGTGTTCACGACCCGGGACCGGGCACGTGAGTCGAGATGCGGTGGTCAGCGCTGGTGAGCGACATTGTGGCATCGCCCCGGTTCGATTGGGCATAACGCGGGTTTACAGTCACACCGAGGGCCCGCCCCCAACCGGGAATCGCAGAGCTGGGCCCCGACGTGTGGCGCGGGGACTGTCCACTAGCCGAGCGCGTGCTGCTAGTCTTAGGTGTGCCCATCGGACATTCGGAGTATGTGCGTGCCTGGGCAAAAGCACGGGCGCAGGAGGAGCGAGTCCTCCCCGACCAGTTGTTTCAGCTCCCGGACCTGCAATGCGCGTGGCTACTTTTGGCACTCTGCGCCGCCCCACGTGCCAACCATGCGTTACGAACAGTCCCCCCACCAGAAGTGGCGCCCTACGCCCAAATGCACGACGCTGCGATTTGGAACGCTTTGGCCGCACTCCTGGGCGGGAAGCGGCAGATGCCATCACCCAGCTGCCCGCAGCGCTGGGTGGCTTGGGCCTATTGCCCGCCCCCCGTACCTCACCCGCAGCATATTGACTTGCACTCGCCTGCTGGAACAGGGGAGGAGCGCAGACCTTACTCTACTGAGGACTGGGGAGGTGCCTGCCCGCCCCGGATGCGGGACGCAGGCTCAGGCGATTGGCCACATGGATGGCAGTCACGCATCGTGAATTCGCAACCATTATTCCGCGAGTGCCGAACGCTGGAGCCTGGTTTGCGGCGGTGCCTGCCGGCCTGGCCATCACCCTCGAGCCGCAGGCTGGCGCTCTGCAGCCTCCGCCTCCAACTGCCACTGCCTGACCCTGGGTGTGGAGGGCGAGTCGATGGCCCGCAGCGCTGGTGGTTCTGGGCGCTGAGGTGGGTGGCCGCTGGAACGCTGGAGCCCAGCGCCTGCTGCGCGACCTCGTCCGTGTCCGTGCCGTCCGCGCTCTGTGGAGGCATACTAGCAGTGCCAGTGCCGCAGGCGGTCGTGGGCACGGCGCTAGGAGAGCACAGCTGGCGGCCGGCGCCACGAACCGACCGGAGGTGGACCAGCTGCTCCATCTCGCGGGCCCAGCCGCCTCCCCTGCGCCGGTAGATGTAGCAGCACGGACCATGGGAGTCTGCGAGTAAAAAGGTCTGAGGAGGAAAAATTGAAACCAAAATTTCCGCGGACCTTGTGCCAGATTTAGTGTTTTCAACGCCGCAAGTGGAGGATCAACTGCAGCGTTTGGAGCTCCGGATTGGCGGTGCTGAAATTCGCTGAAATTCGCGTTAGCGAGCTCGAGGAATTTTGCCAACAATGGCAATCCGCTCCGCCAGACATCCCTGACAAAATCAAAAGGGGAGGTTGAAATTCAACTCCAGCATCTACAGAACGTTTGAGTGCTTGTCGCGCGGGCCACACAAGACCAAACGCAAGTGGAACGAGCATCTTGCAATTTCTGTTTTGGGCTGCAAAACCTGCTCAAGGATTTTTGGGCATTCCGTATGTCGTGCATGTGATGGATGGCGTTCAATACTCTGTCCGCGTAGGCGGGGAGCTGGCCTGCACGGCCCACGTGATGCAAGGCGGTGCCAGACATGAATGGCACAGGAAATGGGCCATTTGGAACGATTCACGCAACAGCCTGGAGCTCAAAGAGCTCGTGCGTAACCTTGAAAAATCTTGATTTTACTGCTTTGAAAGATGTGGACGTGGCCAACAAGTTTGCAGCTTCAACGGACGTGTACACGTAACACCATGTGGGGTCTGAAGATGATGGTCCTAGAGTTGCGAATGATTTGTGCAATTGCATGACCGCAGCTTGTCATGATGTTGCTCGTACCTGCTTGCCGAGCTTGCAGCGTAAACCTCAACCTCCATGGTTCAGTGATGCAACCTGACAAATCAGCGACGTACACTACACATACGAGAGTTTCGGGCTCGGAGGACGCAAAGATGTGCACAGTACAGTTTGTACGGCGTTTAAAAAATTTGAAGATGTGCTTTGCAGGCTGCATTCTCCAGCTGGGCTTGCGACGGTTCACCCCCCGCTTGATGAATTTACTGACATGCCGTCAAATCTGTTTGCGGGATCGGCAGTTGAACCTGAAAGGCCTGAAGTTCTGGAAGACGAACTGTTCACCTTGCAAGAACTGCAACAAGCCATCCGTGCATTGAAATCGAACAAGGCGGCTAATGATTGTGGTTTGGCAGCAGAATTGTTACACCATGCGCGGCAACCGTTGCTTCAAAATTTGCTGGGTCTGTTCAATCACGTGTTTACAACTGGTGATGTGCCATCCGCATGGCGGAAAACATTTTTTCGCATTTTGGCAAGGTTTCCCAAAGCGAAAATGGCTGGCGATTATCGTGCGATTGCGAGCTTGCGGCTGTTGTATAAAGTGTTTGCATACATCCGCCTTCACCGTATGGAACCCTTGTTGGAGACTGAGCAGCCAGAGGAACGGCTTGGTTTTAAGGCCTCACTGTCGGATTTAAGAGCATTTACTGACCCCGAATGTTTTGGTCGACAAGACTCGTGCAAACAACATGCGGTTTTGGATATTGAGCCTTGATTTGTCCTGAGCATTTGATCGGATTGAGTGGAGAGCACTTTGGCAAGCTCTTCGTGCCCAGGGTGCATCCCAGCAAATTATTTGGATTTTGTAATGCCTTTACTCTGGACATTCAGGCAAAGGTCCACAAAGGATTGGAAGGCACGCTAGTTTTAAACGTGTCTGAGACAAAGCTGTTGACGACGGAGGCTCGGCCGCCCGATTGCATATGGTTGGATATGGACACAAAGATTGAAGTGGTCCATACTCACAAATGGGTGGGTTTTTTCTCTCCGTGTCGGGAGATCAGAATGCAGACGCGGATTTGCACTCGTCTCAGCAGCCCCAACATGCTTGTTGGCCCGCTGCCTCTGCCAGCCGTTGCCTTGGGCAGCACAGAACTGCCAGTGCCGCAGACCCGAAAAAGCTGGCCACCAATGCCACGATCCGAAACATCCAGCTCCGCAACTCGGACGGCCGGCGCGCAGAAGTCCTCGCCCATGGTGGGGGTCGACACCACTGATAGTCCAAAGGGACAATGATGCCTCACCCTACCACCAAACAGTCCATCCACTAACGCAGGAATTGGCAGATGCGTGCCGGTGCACGTTGGCGATTTGGGCATGGAGATTGGAAGTCTTTGGGGCCAATGTCGCAATCCGAAACAAAAAAACAGTAGCTAGCAAAGTTTAGGCAAACACTGCCGGGAATTACCAAGGCTATTTCCCGGTCAAAGCCAAACGCAATTGTACAGCCTGGTGGACTCTTTTTGCTACATACCTCAGGAGAAAACCCATGTTACCTAACAAATCCCCATCTGGCAGAACAGAACAGGGAGCTAGTCCCGTGGGAGGCACGCGACACGGTGTCCGATGCACATTGCACTTGTGGCGTGGCCAGAGACAACAGCAGCCACGCGACATGAGCATCCTCCAGACCAGGGAACAACCAGAAGCGCTTGGCGCCTGGGCACCAGGCAGCATTGCCTCTTAAAAAACGGCGTGAGCCAACGGATATGCCGAGCACGGGGAGCCCGCATTCTAAATGGATTGAGACTCGAGGCGAGCTGAGCAAGACGAGAGAGGACAATGCCAGCACAATTCGAGCAGGCAGTTTTGATGACGTCCAGCCGCAGCAAGATGGCCACAAACGCGAGGCACCGGCAAGTGCAGCAGCATGGCGTTGGCTTCGGCGTTCGCCAGTCCACTGGCACAAGCTTCAGATTCCGGGCCGTCCGCAATGCTTCATCGGAGACAGCGCGCAAGGTCGCTCAGCCTGTGTGGAGGGGGCATGCTGGTGAGGCACGCGTGCCTGTTCAAAGTGCGTGGCAAACTGTTACTCCAAGTCCCCAATGACGAGCCTGTGGGTGGTTTCAACGCCAGGGACTGGCTGCTACCGCAACCTCATGGCGCATAGCGTCGCATGGCTGAGCAAGAGTGCCCACTCTCTCTGGAAGGACCTTTGGGAACGCGTGCGATCAAGAGCAGCCATTTCCAAACCCACTCACATGAGGGCCTTGCCAGTGCTGGGGTCATGGATGAGCTCAAAAGGCAAACGACAGACACTTACGGAGAGGTGCTGCGTAAAAAGGCCGGGGCGAGGAGGCCTTCGAAAAGACCATTTCAGACTTGGGAGTTATATATGTACATATATACATATATATGAACAAATCTTATTTTTGAAGGTTCATATGCTATCTGCTCCAGGATGGCCACATACATGCTCGAGTCTAACAGATGTTTCACAAAGAACCTGTTTGATGAAACGCCAACTCTTTTTAGTTCGGCACCTGGGCCTCGCGCTTCGCTACATAGGTCGCAAGAACTGACATTTAGCTTCGAGGGAAAGAGTGTACAAGCGTTGAGACTGGGACCTCGCAGGGTTGCCGCAGGCATCCAAGCTTTCCAACACACGTCGCTCAGAGCCAAAAATTAGCCATCTGCGATATAACGCTACCATCTCAGAGCCTCGGGCTGAGAGCCACCAACAAACCCAGACATGAAACGCCTTATTCGTAATTGCCTTCAACAAGTCAGTTAAGTGTTTATGTAGAATGCCAAATAAGGTTCGTAAGGGATTTGCACAAAGGTGGTTCTGCATCTGGAGACGAAGGTCTGAACTCTAAACCTGGCTAACCACTGCGATCCATCGTCTGGTCCTTCACCGGCCTGCGCTCGTCAACTCTCTCTGACAGTAGTGACCAATGGTTTCGGGCCGAACGTGTTGGGTATCGGGGTCGAGGGTCTCAGTTTCAGGTTTAAACTCCACAGCATGTTTTCTCACAACTGAAGCACTCTTCCCAAAGATTCTGTGAAGCTCTTTCAGATACGCAGGATCGCCCTATTGAAAGTGACAAATTGGGAAGACTAGGGGAAATTTCGCGTGCTTACTACTGTTGCACTGACTTTAGTGAAGCGACCTTGAAGACATGTGTTTTGGCAGCCGCTTATTCAATTCCAGGCCTTTGTGGGGAAGACCTGGAATAATAGATTAATATATTGTGGTTCTGGGCCCTAAAAATCCAGGACCGAGTCCAGACCATCCCTCTCAGTACCGTTGGGGCCTTGTTGAGGACGTCAAATTCCTATTTTTCCGGGCACCCAATTGTTTGGGGGGAGGGGCGGCATATAGAGTTTGAAGAAGGTGCAACATAATCCCTTCATGTTCTTCTAGCTATTATGGTCTACAGACTTTGTTTCACCCATCCCTACTAAGCACCAATCAAAGGCAACGAATTCATGACAGCAGAATGGATCTACTGAAGCTGCTCCCGAAACTCGAGTCTGCCTCTCACTTATTGCAGGTAAGGACTGAACCTCAGTACTTTGCCTTGCACAAAGCTCCGAGCTTCATCTTGGCGATAGATTTTGTGTTTGGCTTACGCGTTTCTAGGCCCGGCGGGCTCTTTGTCTTGCATTCTTTCTCCTGCCAGACAACTGGTCCGGCGAAACTGTACAGTGTCTTGTCGGAAAGTTACATGTCAGCCTACATGCTGCATGCCTTGAAACGATTTCCAGGGGGGTTGGCAAGCTCAGCCAAGGCCATCGCAGGTTGACTATAGCAGGAGGTGTCCATGTGAGGATCCAGATCCAGATGCGGACTGTCCACACGAACTTGAACTTGTTGCAGCTCAGGGAGGCTCAGCAAGAAGCGATCGTTGCTCAGGACTTTTGAAACGCGGGGGGAAGCGCCGAAAGCGCTGCAGATGCTGGCGGTCTCCGGTCCTGTACTGCGTCCTGAGACTCTGCTACGTCCGGAGACTCTGATTGGGCCAGACGCACCCGAACCTTTTGAAATCGCAGTAAGCCTGGGTGACGCCTCCGAAGAGGCTCCGCAAGTCACACACACCCCTTCTTCGCAGGCGGCATCGGCTGCATTCTCACTGTTTGCACCCTGACTCACCACGAAGCTGGAAGTGGCTAGCACCACCAGCACCAGGCTCGCTGCCTGCGCAGCATCTGGCGTTGCAGGGTTCAGCCACAATGTGACCTGCGAAGTGCATGTGCAAAGAATAATTCCCACATTGTGCTAAGGCGTGAATTATTCCAACCACATGGCGCAAAACGGGATAAACCTGTAGTCCGTCTCATTTCTGGTAGCACGGCGGGATGTGTGCCAGCTTAAACGCAATTTGGGTGCTCCAAACTCGTAACGACCCCGCTGAAAGGCGTCAAGGGTGTTTTCAGGAACAACCTGTTGCCCCTACCCCTCACCAGCACCCCACCCACTCTGCCACAGCGCCGCTGTAGGACGAGGTCTAGCAGTCTCACGAGTTGCGTCAAGAAACTACTAGTGTAAGCTGCAAGGTCTTCGTGACTCCGGACATGGAATCCTTGGGTTCTGACGGAATCTAAAACGTCGGAGCGGTGGTGCTGATCCCCTGTCCATCATGATGACTTTGATTACTTGCGTCATGAATGCTGCTGTACTTGTTCAGCAAACTGCTGCAGCAAACCTCACGCAGCGACTGCAATGAAGCCACCCAAACCAATAGTGACTTGGTTTAGGAGTTTGGGGTTTGCAGCTGGGGCGTTGCATGCTTGCAGAACTCGACATTTTAGCAAGGGCAAGTTTGTGGCCTGAAGTCCTGGGGTGTGACCTTTTTAACATGAACGGCACTAGCGTCTCCGTTGTCTTTCATCAACACGAGCTTCTTTCCTGCATCTTTCAGTTGGCCCTGCCTCGATGTATGTCAAGACCACGGCCAGGCAGGAGCCCGCCTGCTTCAGCACCGAGTCCAGATGCTTGGCCACCAGCCCCGCCAGCCATGCCTGCTCTGCCGCTGTTTTGTATGTAGCTTCAGGGGTGCCTTTGACCTACTGTCGATACAAGAAGGCAGCTTCAGGTGGGTACGTCTGATGTGGGTAGTTGATGAAATCTCTTGCAACTTGCAAGCCTTGAATTACAGGGCCCTCACAGACCTCAGAAAAGTAGGGAAACTACACCCACCTGAAAGTGCCCTAGAGGTCTACACACATGCGTCACAGTTCATCTGGATGCGAGTCGGTTTTGCTGTTCCATCCGCATCACAGGCACCAGGCTCTTTGATGAACGAACTCATCGTTTTCATGCACAGCAACTGGAATGGGCTTGCCGTGTAGTTCTTGATGTGAAATAGCAAGAGATCATGATGAAAGAACGTTCCGCAGCATGATCAAGATTTCGGTTTTACGAATCCTCGCCCTCTCTCTTCGGTGCCTTTGCGACGACGATGGCAAGCACGGCCACCGTCTTCAGGTCCCAACCGCTGAGTAGGCCGTTGTCGATGACGTGCCGGCAACCTGGTCTTGAAGATTTGTCCACCCTCTCAACTCTGCGAATGCTCTCTGAGATCCTTACGTAGATCCAGACCATCTTGAAGTCTACATCAGGGTTCTGCATACAGGGAACTCTAGTAAAGCATGGTTGCGGGACGGTGTGTTGTGCTTGGGCTGCTTGGACCTACGGGCAAGGCCGATTCACGACAGTCGTCTTTTGCAAGCTTGTGCCCCTTCTTATGCTCTTTTCTTATCAAGTCTTGCTCCTTTACTTCTGGCACCCTTGCAGTCTTGCTCCTGCAGACTCTTGCTCTCTAGAGATTGTAGGATTGTAGGGCGTTCGAAACAGGTGATGGATCCTGGCCCTGACTGGGAAGTGCCATCTGGAGTTCATCAGGCCCAGGCGCGTCCCGGCTTGCAGGACAAGTCCAAGTCCCGAATGACAAAAGGCTCCAAGACGTAGGTCCACAAGCCAGTGAAAAGCACGCCCGAAACGTCAACGTGCACCTTTGCTTCTTACAGGGAATCAAAGCCCTGGCAGAGGGGGCGAAGGCTTGCCAAAAAGGCCAGCTGAAGACTAGTCTTGTTGGACCTTGTTTGGGAAGGCTTGGCTCCACACTTGGCTGAATTGGCTTATGTGGTTGCTGGCGATCAATCGAGTGCTGAGCACGTTTGGGCTTCCCTCTTAAATTTCCGAGGCCCCTGGCCTGTGGCGTTTGGTCTACCCTTCTCTTTCGATTTTTTTCCTCGCTCCTAACCCCCCTGCCGACCCGCCCCCCTTCCCCAACCCCCCGCCCCCAGCCTGGCCCCCCTAGCCCATCCCTCTGCCGCCCCCCCCCGGCCCTTCCCTTCGATTCCTGAACTCACAGCTCCGTCGCGAATTGCTCTGCTTCGCATGCTGTCTGCCCTCCTCCGCCGCCGATCGCTGCTCGAGCCGGCGTTGCATAATGTCGCACATTTATCCTACAAGGTAGTTAGGTGGTGCTGGCAGAACATTTTCCCAGGTCCATGCCACCTTCTGGATGTGAAAGGGGCATGCCTCGTTGCGCCGCAGGGCCTTGAAGTACTTCTCTGCGCAGACCGTGGCTGCAGACTCAATCAGGCACATCGCAAAGGTCACACCAATCCCGTAAAGGACATTCTGCGACCCTTCCTGGCCCATCTCCCCCTTGCTTGTCAGATAGACAACCATGGACCAGCAGATCATTCCCAACGCCATCCATTCCAAACATGAATAGCGCTTGTCTAGGATGACCCGGGCAACCAGGGGAACGAGGACCAGGCTCAGCTGCGAGAGCAGCTGGACAACATCTGCAGCCAGATACCGCAAAGACACAAACTTCAATATGGCCGCAAGCTGGAAGAGCGCGTTCACGGGCGCAAAGTCACGGAATGCTGGCAGGTCCCAGCATCTCTCGAGGCCGCGTCTACCCTCAAAGCAAAAGGCAGCAAAGCCGCCAATCAGGACTGAAAAGCAGGCACTCAGAAACAGAACCGACGAAAATGCGTATGGGAAGTCGATCGGACCGTCCGGTCCATCCAGGCGCTGACGTGAGACAGACTTGACGACCGAGTCATTTCCGCTGATCACTACGTAGAGGCAGAGCGCAACCTCTTTTCCGCTGAAGCAAATTCGAAAGCGAGCCTCGATGGTGCAGCAAGTTTGGTTGAAGTAGGGGCCCCACAGCTCTATCTATAAAACATCAGAACTTATAGTACGTTACTGGGGAGCGCTGCAACTCTGCAGCTGATTCAGCCAGGAAACTATTCTGCAACATGGCAGCTGCCTGCGTTTTCGGCTTGCTGGAGTTGCAGGGGATTTCTCGAAGCCTTCGCCAAACGTGCCTGGCAGCGACTCCGAGTATGGCGAGTGACCCTTGTCACTGCCATTCTTCCCGATGGGCTCCCTTGGCTGCTTCAGACATGAGGAGAGGAGGGTCAAGATGGCGAAGCTTTTGATGGTTTGGTTCCAGTCTGCTTGCCCCTCTAAACAGGCCCGACCGTCTTAGAGCTTGAAGGCACGAAGTTTCCGGAAGCTCGCTCAAGACTACCAAACTCCAGCGCAAGTCTACACTGACTGAGGTTCCCATAATTCCCCACCAAACATCATCAACACAGCATCCGTACACACAAGCAAAGCTGAAGCTGCAATTACTGAACTGACAAGCTTCGACTTTTCGGGCTCGATCAGGGAAGAAGCTTCACTCAGTGCAGAAGAACTCCTCCTTCGGCAGGGCTTGATTGGATTGGCTGCCGATGGCCCATCCAGCACAGTGGGCCCAGCGCCTGAACCAGCCCCGACCGTCTCAGGGCCAAGCGCCAGAGCCATTGGTCGGGTTGGATATTGAAGCTGAGCACAAAAAATGGCAAGCGTGTTTTGGCAGCTCTCCGGCCTTAGCCGAACCTATGCTACGTGTGACGGCAGGTGAGTAATCATAGATTTGATTTGGCCTGCGAAGCTGTAATTACAAAAGCTTTCCTTGGTGGCGAGGCACGTCCTCAAGCCTAATCTCCGAACAATGCCTAACGACTCCGCAAGCTGAATGACAACACCGCATCTTCACGAGAACGGGCCCGCTGTGAACCGAGGCACCTGATCCGATATCTGTAGAGGGTGCTGTTGCAGGCTGTCCTGTGCCGGCAGTTCACGTTCGCGAGCATTCTGTAGCTGCTGCTCATGTCCTTGCTATCTAGAGTATAGCCCATTGTTGTCGTTGACGCTTTAAGGCAACCATGCGCCCTGTCTCAAAAGCATTTAGATTTGTGGCCCTGGACTTGGGCAACCGATCTCTTCCTCGGGCATTTGCAGGCTGCTGGCTCCTGCCTCACTGCACATGCCTACTGTATCCTCTTGAGAAGCTTTGACCGACTGATGCTCCAGAAATTGCATGCCAAGCGTGCTTTACATTGCTTTACAGGGTCTTGACGTTCAGACAGGCGCCACTCTCGTTGGCAGGGCTTGAGCTACTAGCTCGAGGAATCGATCCCGCCGCTGTCGTCCGCAAGATGGATGGCTGTTGGACGTTATCAAATGGTTCTGGTCAGTTTAGAGAAGATAGTTTTGCCTCCAGCCCAGCCGCTATTTCATATTCGTTTGCATGCGCTTGCGTGCTTGTTTTGCGCCACGGCCACTTCTTGTTACGGCAGTGTCCAGAAACGGCTACATAGTTCAGCCCTGGAAACATCCTTGTGGCATCTGCAATTGGACTGCTGAGGTTTCCATGCCTACAGGACTATCTATTATGGCAATGATTTGGTGGGATCATCAGGTTCCAGTGATCCCGTTCCAAGAGGCACTTGCTTGAACGTTGGTGCAAGTGCCTGTGGCTCACGATCTCCCGGCACCAATGTTTTTTTTGATTGGGGGCGCTGAAGCGTTCACCTGTATGATCTGCATGGCAGTGTTCAGCCTTCTGAGTAGATGTTACATCAGTGTCTATATAGAATGATAAGCAGGTAACATGATGAGCATGCTGCAACAATCAATCTCACATGTGCGACACATTTTGTGGCCCAAATGCAAGAACATCACGCCCAAGGACTGGTCGCGTCTGACACAAGCCACTCACCAAGTCAGACCACCTTCACAGCACCGGCTTTGCCTGAGAAGACGAGAGCAACCAGTGGCATGGAAGATAATGCAGAGACTGCTTGGCAGTCCCTGATTGCTGGCGCCTTATTTCCTATACTATGAATACTTGACGTAACTTCAGCGTGCTTGGCAGGTATATGCGCGCTTGCCACATGTTTCTCAATGCTTGTGTCGGTCCAAACCGACGTGGGCAAGGCACGTAAACAAAATCCACAAACACTTGCGATGCAGAGCATCAGAAAGGGTTGACGAAGCGTGCCAACCTGAGCCAGCACTTGCACATGCCTGCCATGCATGATGCAAACATGCACATGCAATGTCAAGCACGCAGGAGCACACACCGTTGAAATTCACCAGAGCTACGTCCAGAGGATCCAAGCCACTGAATCATGGGCATGGGCATCATTCGATGCCCAGCAGGAAAATCTTTGTTGTGCACCAGGTCCTGGCCACGACTCCTGATTCCTTGATGGGCACATGACTCGCTGCTTCTGAGGCTCCACCTTGTCAGTGCTCTGAGTGATGATCGCCATGGCTTGTCGGGGCTCGCTGCTCCGTACCAAGAAAACCAGCTCCTGGCCAGCATGGATCAAAGCCGCATCCGTGTTGTTCGAGCTGGAGCCACTGCCTCGATCAAGGGGTCATTGCCGGCAATGGGATCCTCCAGAATGGGGTCAGTGTGGCTCTTTCCTGGCAGGGATACAACACGGAGATTTCAGGCCTTACAGAAACTGGTTTATGAGCACTGACATCAGCATGCTCCACTCTCCATGGCTGTCCTGGGTACAACTTCAAGTCCACCTCAGCTCCAGCTGCTTGAAGGGTCTCTGCAAAGTCGACTGCGCTGCGAGATGGAACGCTGGTGTCTGCAGTGCCGTGGACGAGCAGCCTCAGGCTCAAAATCATGCAAAGGAGGCCGGAGAGGAGGAGAGAGAGTCAGAGAGGAAAAGGGAGAGAGAGCAAGGTGCTTGCCTACCGTCATCCAACTTCGACGCAATAGCACATCGAGAGACAATGACTTCATTGCAAAGACGTAGCGGCAAGTCACAAGCCGGCAACGTCACCAAGCCAACATATCCGACATATCCCGCGATCCAACGCACGCACACGGAAACAATAGCAAGAACAACTAGAAACAACAATTGGCTTTGACCCGGAGCGGGAGCATTCAGGCATGTGTTAATAACTAGATCAAAGTCAGACGCTAAAGATATATTTGGCTGCGTGTGTGGCAACTACCAGCTGCCTATCAGACCAGGATAGTGGACTGCAGCACAGTTTTGGCATCTTCGCACATTCTCTCCCGTGAGCTCAGCCCACTCCATAGTTGCAACATGCTCGGCGCATGAGATTTGTTTTTTTATACAAAATTAATATCTAGTCCCAGGCCTCGTGATAAGGGACAGGGCGATTCACGAGAGGTTGCTACAAAGAGGAGATGGATAAGCGAAGAATCTCCACATCCCCAACTCCTTGCTTGCACATTATGCTAGCATGCCACATCGGCGGCAGCTTCAGCGCTCGATCGGCCGTGACCAAGAGAGTTGGAGAGAAGTCTGCAAGCCGCCCCTGCCAAGAAGCACAAAGCGCTGCTCTACAAAGACAATGTTGAGGCCTCAAAGATGGATGACAGCAATCGCCGATCCAATCCACGACTGTGGAAATGCTCGCTCAAGTCCACAAGGTCGAACGGCCCAGAGATCCCCACGAAGGCAGACACGTCCTGCGGTCCAAAGTTCACAAGTCTAGGAAACAAGCATTTGGATGAACTTCGGAACAACCCTGCGACGCTGCGATGCACTAAGGAGCAGTTGAAGTCACAATATCCAATATCATCCTATTGGACGCTTCCCCCATGAAGAAATTGCTGCAGCCTTGGGCTGCCAGCGGATGGGGCCAGTCAATGCTGTGGCCTTCCGAAGCAGATGAAGCAGAGTTCATATGGATATCGGAGGCATATGGAAGCATGCTTTCAGCTCTTTTGGACCTTTATTCACCCCTTCATGTATCCTTCAAGGTATCCCTTTCCATTTCTTTGACTCTGCACCTCGCGCTGTGCAGCTACGACAAAGCATATTTGCTGCTTTGAGTTGCATGTTGCGCAGTCATGCATGCCCTTCCACTGCCGGTGCTGGTACTGTTCGAGCGTGGTATGCTCGTCGCTTTCCACGATTCGTATGGTTTGTACTGCAGGTAGGATACTGTAGTTGTTGGCAGCATTGTTCTGGTTTATGCTGGATGTAGCCTCGTCAGCCCTCCTCAACAATGCCATGGCCAGCAAATGAGCGCCCGCAGACTGGCCCACGAGGAAAAGCCTCCCAAAGTCTGCGCCCAAATTGATCCACACGTGCACCTGGACGTGCCTGGATGGATCTCCCCCGTACTCCTCACAATGGTCTAAAGCCCATTGAACTGCAAGGAGTATGTCCTGGGCTGGTCAAGAGCTCACATCTCTTGCAGGTGTCTTGCGAATGCGCGGGCGCTGGCGCATGCAGTTGCTGTGAAGCAGGTCTGAAGCACTCCTCCACCATGTCTTCGCCGGTAGCCTGAGGGAAGTTCCTGTAGTCAGGAACCTGACATAGGGTCTGTCACACGCGTCGAGGTTTGCTTCGTTGACTACACCGCCAAGTAACAATGAGGAGAATGCCAAGACGCTGAAGCACCATGCCCATCAGCATTCCCCACCTTGGCAATGGATGCTTCAAGGGGATGTATATAGATTTATTCATACATTATTTTATATATATATACATATTAATAGACGTTTGTACGATTTTACATAGTGGCACTAGCCTTAAGAAGGCAGTTGACCATTGCGGCCCGAATACATCTTGTAGCCGATGATCCACACACCACCGGTGAAGAACACAACCTCAGTTTGTCACTTGACAAACTGTATACAGTTGGCAGGGGGCCAAGGCCAAGACTACTGGTCGCGAGCCAGCATCCCGAAACTCTTGCCTGCCACGTGCACTCGTCCCACTTCCCGAGTGATCATACTGGCAGCGCGGAGCAAAGGCCAAATAACATGTTCAGCAGCCTGAGCGTGTAGATGTCCTTGGGGCAAACTTCAGCACGAGATGGCACGCATTCAAGACTTCCAGCAGCTTCAAGAAAACGCTTGTTTTCTAGGAGTCTAGCTCAAAAGCGGGGCGCAGCAGCACACAACGTTGGAAGGGCCCAAGCAAGCTCTAAAAGATCCAATTGACTTCCAGGCCCAAATTGAACCCCAAATAATTGGCCCGGATTTGTTAAATTGGCTTCAACAGGCTCCCCAAAAACCCTATCAGCGGAAGCCTACATCTCGCTGCAATCTGAGTGTCCATTAAGTGTCGTCGCTGTGCACCGTAGCGAACAAAATTCGCTACGCTTGGATGCAGCCAGCCTCAGAACTCAAGGCTGAACTGCCCATGATATCAACGGTGGGCCTTCTTCCAAGTATGGTCGACTGCACGCGCAGGAAAGTGGCAATAGGCAGTTGCCCGGACAAAGACCGGCAAGAGTAAGAGAATGTAGAGCAACAGCCGCGCCATCAGATAGAAGCACCTGCACAGCTTATCGTGCGAATGAGGCGTCGCAGTAGCTGGGTTAGCCTGGCGGAGACGTGGAGGGCCCACAGAAGCTTGCCCGCCATTCGGATAACAAACACCGACCTGAGGGAAGGTACTCTCTCTCTCTGACTCTGCTTTGCCAACATGCCACACCGTCGGGCAACCTTTTTCGTGTGCGCAAGCCATTCGCTCAAATTTTGGGAAAGGGTCTCTTCTCGTATGGCGTGCCACCTGCAAAAGCTCGGCACTTCACTCAGCTTTGCGCGGGGCGAAGCTCATTCCGCAGCTGGTTCAGCTCGGCATCCTTGGATGCGAGCTCGTTCCTGAGCTGCTTAACTTCCATGGTTAAGGAGCGAAACTGCTGCGCGAACTCTGTCATCTGGCCGGCCATTATGTCCAAGGATTGCGTATCAACTGAACGTTTCCTGAGCGGCTGCAACTGTTCCAGATCTGTCAAGACCATATTGAAGACGTGGATGTTTTTGGCTTTGATAGTTGTTAGCCATTCTAGGAATTCAGTGGAGGTTGTTTTGCCATCCCCATCGGCATCTAGAACTTCGGCCAAGTTCTGTCCATCTACCCTGCCTCCAGACAGCTGACACAGCTCAGCCGTGACCAGACTTCCATTTTGATCTGCGTCAAGCTTCGCAAAGATCTTGGCAATTCGGGCAGCTTCAGAGGCGCTTAAGGCGGAGCCGCCACTCAGAGGGTCGCCGCCACCTCCCTCCTCCTCACTGTCGCTGCCAACGACAACAGCCTCATACTCAGCCCATTCATGTCCAACGTCACTCTCACTGGTGCTGGAGCTGCTGACTTCCACTGCATCGTTCCATGCTGTATCTCCCTGCAAAATCCGATCGCGCTGCTTCATCTGCAGCTCGTGATTCCTCTGCAGGCGCCTTTCAGCTTCTTGCTCGAAGCCCCAGGTCAGCATGGATGCGGGGATGGCAAACTGTGCCGTGGCAAGCACTGCAGTGGCCACCACGATAACCTTGGTGTACCAGGGAAGCTGGCCACTTGGCTGCCCTTGGCCTGTGAGCATCATTACGGACAGATACATGGTGGCAGGAATAGACTCGAAGTCGTCTTCAACTCCTGGAGTGTCAGGCGGCGGTGCCATGTAGTACAGAATCGTGGACGTAAGCAAGATGAGGATTGCGTCAATCATGAAGGCCACGCAAAGGATTTCACTGTTGAAATAAAGAACTCTGGCAATCACGTCAACTGAGCTCATCACTGAGTTGGACTTAAACAATCGGAAGAGGCGAATAACTCGTACGCACTGCAGATTCGGCAGATTGTAGGGCACAACTTGTTCGATGAACCAAGGCAGGAATGAAATCAAATCAACAATAGAACTGAAGCTTTTGAAGAAGGCTAGTCGGGCGGACAGCTTTGTCAAATGAAAATACCTCTTGTTCTCATGGATTGTTCCCAGACGGATAAGGTACTCAACTAAGAAAACCCAGGAGGAAACGGCCTCGATCTTGCTGAAAAGCTTGGCATGCTTTCTGTCAGTCGCCTTGTCCGTCTGTATGATGAAGCAAACGACATTCACCACAATAAAGCTGGCGATCAAGTGCCGGAAGGCCACCACCTGCAAGAGCACGCATGTAGGTCTCTCACAGAGATGAGCTTCTAAAATCTGACTATTCTGCCGCAAGAAAACACGCACAAGAGGGGGTGGTTTTGGTGTCGGCAAGATGTTATGATGTTTCTCTTCATTCCTCCGCGCACCTCCGGGCGGTGGCTGTGGGAGCTTACGAGCGAGTACCAGAAGCTGTGCCCTTGGCCACCACGCTCTTGACGCCGGCGTTCACGCTCCTTCTTTGCAGCAACAACCCGCCGCAGCCGAAGAAGGTCCTCATTCATTCCAGAATCACACATATTATGCTATGGATGACTTGCTTGTGGCAGCGAGCAACTCGCAAGCACTATCACTTCCGGCCTCCTTGCTTCCAACGGGCTGTGACTCTCCAGGAGCTGTGGCAGCATGACACAGAATTTTCTTGAAGTGCTGCGCTTCTCCTGCTGGACCGTTTCCTGTGTCTGCCAGCACTTGGTACTCGCCTGTGAACTCTTCTTGCGCAGCCATGGCTGCACTAAGTTGCTAGCCACTCCTAACAGGAGTGCTTGTGCCACCGCTGCGCGAACTCCCGCGACTGTTGCGCTTCAGTGATGTTGCTCACGCACATGCACGCAGGCAAAGCTAGCTGCCCAGATCTTCCCGCACAGTCATTATCTATCTATCAGATGTTGACATGCAGTTGTGATGTTGGCAAAGTTGACAAGTCTGCGCATGGGCAGGTGACCAAGAGTTTCTGACACCCGCTTGCGGCAAATGTAGGTCTTCGTCTATTCACGATCTTGTATTGTAGCTTGAGATGTTCCGCAGTTGCTTGAATTATTTCGCAAGAGCTTCCCTCAACCATTGGCTCCTTGCGGACAATGCGCGACGTTTACGTAGGAGTCTCAGGAGAGGTGAGAATCGTCGTCAATGATAAGTTAGAGTCGTGGGCTGATACTAGCAACAGAATTGAATGTCATGGTTGGCAGACCGGCACATCAAAGGAAGTGGCCTGGAGGATTTGCTGAAAGCTTCAGCCTCTCTCTTTGCCGGCTTTCGAGGCTTCCATCTATCGACAGATTCCCAGGCGACTGATACGCGGCCGTGAACTCGAGTTGGCAAGGTCATTGGCTTGCATCGGCTTGCAGAATCTTGAGAGCATCTCGCGGAGCAGCTCTTTTATGTCAACTGGCAGCCAGCTGCAAAATGATGGGTTGAATCGTTGAACTGCTGACACAAAATTGAAGTTTTCACGCGTTTCCTGCCCTGACTGTGTTTCGTGACGTGCTACAGGTTTTTCTTGGCAGCGTGATCAGCACACCCTTTGGCAAATGGGCAAATGCACTGTGGTCCAGGCCCATCCCAGACTTCCTGGAAGCCATCCTTGAAAGTGGCCGCGGGGCTCGCGCCAGCTTTCCACACTTCCTGAACAAACTCGGCGAACTGCCAAAATCTTCCAAATCAATTTGTAATGTGAAACGCATGCTTGATGCGCATTAGATTGAGCTGCTACTGCCTATCTGGTTGTAACTATCCCGTTAGAATTGATAATGCCCGTGACAAGATGTGGAGCGCTTTCCCAAAATCGGGAACCCGGTGTAGACCACACAATGCTAATCCTCATTATAGGGACCTCCGAAATAGCAAAATGGTACCCCTCGTTTTGGGAAGCCCCCATGTCGCACAGCCCATGCCTTGACCTTCTGACCAGAGTCTCCTGCAGAAATTAATCAGTTCCACAGGAAATAAAACACCGCTGGCTTGCCAGGAGTCTGCCAGCTTCGGGTCAAGACTTTTCGGCACGTTCAAATTGCAACATCTGTGTAGCAAACGTTTTCTGTGCAAGCAGTCCTTTCCGCAGCACATGGCGGGGTGTTGCAGTGTGATGTCCCATGCGTGTGGCTGGGTGGGGATATCAAAGCTGGCTGAGGGTTGGGCACACGTCGCAACGGCTTGCCAACATCTGCTTAGGTTTGATTGCTTGCGGGCTCCTTGCAATTTGCCTTGCAACCTTTCAGCTGCTTCTAGGCCATTGGCCTTGCAGGAGGCAAATGACATCAAACGGCAGAGCGACCTCCCCAACGGTCCCCAAGTCTCATGCAAACAGGACACCTTGCTGGGGCATCGCTTTTCTGCCGCAACTCTGCTTCGCGCCGTCCAGCTGGTCCTACCCAACTATGCATCTGAGTGCAGTTCTCACAGAGCGACTGCTGATGCATGCCGCGATCCAGGCTGGAGCCGCGTGATGCATCAGAGCTGAAAGCTAGGCAATTTCGTTTGCTTGGCCTGCTTGGTGGATCTTCTCCAGGACGCACCAAGGCTACGTTGTCGCTTCAGTACTCATGCTCCATGCAGAGCATCTCCAAGCACTTCTGTGCCAGATCCGTCAACCTGGCGCAACGTGTTTTTCAAAAGTGCAGCGCCCCAGTAAGTATCTTGCCGCAGCACGCAACTGAACACGGCAATTGAGGTCAAACAGGGCCTTTTGCGGGCGGCGCAGCGACTCCTTGACAAGAAACTTCAGCCTTTGGTTTCAAGCAGCCAGGGTCGGAAAATGCAACCAGCTTTGCCGCAGGAACTGGAACAGTCGTTTAATCCTTCTATCCCTTTGGGACAGCAAAACGGAATTGGGCCGGAGATTTGTCCAGCCCTTTGTCATTAACATCGCTCTTCTCATACAGATGTGGACCTCGACGGCCAGGCGTCGTAGAGAAAGATCAGAATCACGCTAACCATGCAAAGGACCTTGCGCAGCATGTGCAGCCGCAGTTCATGTTGCGTTAGGCCGTTAGGCACGTGAGGCATGGGCCGCTACTTCTGGGGCCCACGCATTCACGCCTGTGACAACGGTGCCAAGGATCTCTGCATCTGCCACAAGATGTTGCTTGGCAGCTCAGGTATGCTCAGGTTCTGTATTACAAGTAAATGACATGCCTACACCGGAAGTACAGTGATACCTGCAAACAAACTAGGTAGGAGAAAGGCCGGGGAGCGTTGACCGCGGACAATGTCCTCAACGTCTTTGGCAATCTGGAGCGCAAGCAAGGCCACCTGCCATGCAAAGTCCGTGTGCGCCAACTACGCCTCTTGACTTCCAGCATTTGTCCCGCAGTTCTGAGGTGCCAAGTGACTGCCGCAAAGCATATGAGGGCGGTGATGAAAATCCAAAGAGACCACGCCACTCGAAAATGACGGCTTTTATCATCGGCCATTCTGTAGTCCATAAGGAGCTCGACAATCCAAGCGCGTTGAATCAAGCCTTGCCTGGGCTTGATGATCATCCCCCGTCTTTAACAGAAAATTCTGAAATCTCTTCCATGCGGACCTTACAAACAGTCTGTACCTGGCGTCTCTTTCCATGCCAGCACATGACGGCAAGTTTGCTAATATGTGCATTGCATATAGATATATGTATACATAGATACAAATACATGTGAGATATGTGAGATATATACATAGCCCAAGGTGCCTGGGCGGCTGAAGCTGTTTCATTGACGCGAACCGACCGCTTAATCGCAGTCGCTGCTGTCGTTGCTCGCTCATCCAGCCCACCGGCTTGATACCTAAGCATAGCAGCAACCCAGCAAGCCCACCTCAGGCTTTACATTAAGCGAGCCGAAGCAAACACCTCACAGAAACAGCACCAGGCGTCTGCTCGATTTGGGAAGCAGTGCACGTCCAGAATTCGGGACAGGATTTCCTGAGCAGCATGTAAAGATTCCTATCAAGTATTCTTCAAGGTTGTGGGCACGGACCAAACAAGGAACACGCGACAGGACTGTGAATATGCCAAACAGATCCAAACAAAAGCCCCCGCCCCCGATGGCAAACCACGGGGAGCCCACCCCTTTGGAGATGGAGGCCCATTTAGGAAATGCGTCTGACGTGGGACATGCCTCCAAATTTGAAGACCTTTCAGAACGTGTCCGGCAAATACAATCACCGATTGCTGACAATCTCATAATTACAGATGTTGTGGTTGCAAGCATTGGCAAAGAATCGACCGAGAACCCCCCCTTTGGTCAAGTTGTACAAGCCAGGTACGCCCTGGTGCCATTTGCGCAGCGATGCACATGGATTCTGCCATATCCTCAGGAAAGTGCACTGAATCATGTCCATAAGCTGCTTGATGTTCACCACTCTGGAGGCAAAAACTACGCTCCTCAACAGACAGGTTCTCTTGTCCATTCTGACCACAGAGAACAGTTCCTTGCGCAACGCTCTCCTTGATGAACACCTGACAGCAAGACTCTGGGTGAAGTGGACCGGTGGCTCTTGCATCAAGATTTAGCCAAGAAACCAATTCAGAAGAAGTTTTCAGTGCCCATTCAGGGTCCTCTTCCCAGAACTTGGACAGAGGCAGGAGAAGCCACTCCACATCATAGGACATATACAAGAAGATGATGTAAAAAAGTGCCGGCAGGCCAAAGAAAACAGCGTCCTTAGTTCAGCTTGCGGGTCACAGCCCTCTTTGTCAGGAGAACACGCGAAGCTGTACAAATCCCTGATCGACACAGCACCGCAGCATCAACCTTGCTACCAGGCAGCCTTCTTGAGACCAACCTCGGGCGGAGCACCAGGCCCGGGGGGGGCGGGGGGGGCCGGCTAGAATTCCTTAAATCTCTGCACAAGGACCAAGGGGCAATCACAGCCTTGAGATCGTGAACCTCCATGTCCTGCTGCTCAGCCACGACCATGTGAAAAATGAAGTGGCAGAGAGCCAGCACCTTGCTCTCTGTACTTTGTCGCAAGAACTGGCATAGCGAAGCTTTCCAACGCCGGGAGCTCACATCAACCGCTTGCTTGCTACAAGAGCCACGCACGTGATCACGACCCACCAGAACATTGGATCCTGGAGCTGCAAAGAGCTGAAAGCCGGCTCACGAGTGTTTGCTGTGCTTGAAGCAGCTAGAACATCCTTGTAAGGCGCCAGGTTCTGGAAGTCGACCAGAACGCCGTGTCGGATCATTAGGTAAAACCTTGCAGCCAAGCAGCCTAACTCCACAAGCAAGAGCTAGACTATGCTAGACCGCTCTCTGAGACTCGGGCAGCCGTTGACATAAAATAAGCTGCGATGCCACGACTAAAGCCACAATTATGGATACAGGAGGAAAGCACCTGAAAGGAAAGGAGATGTGCGGTTTCGGACTCAACAAGCCCTTAAATGTGCCCCAGGCATGCAGAACTCATGCCGTGGTACCGAACGAATGCCTTCGAAGCCTCACAAACATAGCTCTGCGCGAGCCCAATGCTAGCCTGCAGCTTAAGTTCTGCATCAATCTGTCAGGCAGTGAAACATGAGCCGTTTGTAGCAGCCTGCAAACAATCATGTGCAGCTGAGTTGCAGGATCACACTGCATGAGGAAATCTTTGGCATCTGCTTGAAGCATTTTTTGAATGCCTCGTCTACTTGATTCGATTCATCAAGCATGCATGATTCATTTGAAAGTATTCTGTCAAAGCACGCGTCGAGAACACTTGAAGTGCGATTAGTGAGAGCGCCAAGCACCTGATTGGGTCTTGGGCGCTCTTCGCGCTTTCGTCATGTGCGCTGCCATCACGAATTTTGCTCACGAAGCTGCAGCCAAGACTCTGCCGCCCTCAGATGACCAAGGCAAATCCGCAAACACAGCAGAGTCGGGATTGCGCTCTACGCGCAAAAACCCATGGCAAGCAATTAGATGCGGTACTAATCTGTATCAGGTGTCCCATCCTTCCTAGGAATTGCCTATAAAAAAGTAAAACCTAAAACATCTAATTTGGCTAGCCCAGGGAATGCTTAAGACATGGGCAGAAGTGCGTGCTTCGACCGGGTACCAGACAATCGCAAAACTGTTTCCGACCAAGGCAGAATATAGAAAAGTATAGAAACTTCTGGTAACCATAACACATTGGTTTGTCTGTGGACGTTGCATGACCCCTCTGACTTGCCATGTGGCCCTTCGACAGAACGGCTTGTGGCCGAACCCAAGCCCTAGAATAGTTGCCTGTTCTTCCGGCTGGGAACGTCAGAGGGATCAGGCCCCCGTGTTTTTAAAATAAAGCCATCTGAACATAGAATTCGCACCACACCACGTGCTCTATTGTGTAGGGTTTACCCTTTTCGGAAGAGCTCGGAAGAGTTCGGGCAAGGATGCCAGGCCTTAGCGGCGGGGTGGGGCCTGATAGAGCCTGGGGCAATTGGTGTGGGGGCTTCAGATCTTCTAGGCGGCGCTGCTAATTCAGAACAGTTCGGAAGGGCTCGGCAGAGCTCGGACTGGACCCCATAAGCATTCCAAGGCTGGGGGTCTTGGAAACGAGGCACCGCTACGGCCTGCGACTGCTTGCAGGGCCCAGTCCGAGCTCTTTTAAGAGCCAGGAAAAGGTGCTCGGACTTGAACGGCTTGCACATGTCTGGTTCCTGGACAAACAGCCGCACTTTAAGTCCCCCTAAACGCACGTATATACAGATTGCCCCGATTAGAAACAGTTTCTTCGGCGCGCAAGCTCCTCCAAACGCAGGAGACTGAGACGTGAACTTCAAAACCTACAAGATAATTCACATGATAGCCTTCTACAACCTCCCAAACACAAAGTTTGGGATCCTATCTTCTTAACCCAGGAGATAGGATTCTGTGCCAGCCTTCGGTGTCTTAAGCATTCCCAGGGGTATCCCCAGCCCTTTACATGCTTGTGGACCCCAAAAACTTGTCTTAAGCATTCTCTGGGCTAGCCAACATCTAATCTCACCTAATCACGCTAGGTACTGCTGTTGTTGCTCCTGTAGTACCTATACCTTCAGGCAGCTCACGGCTCTGACAACTGACCACAAAACCTTGTTTCATACAGCCATCCATACCATCCCAGCTGTAGATAGCTGCTGTGATCTTTGCGTTCAAGGCTCCGACTACCATGGCTGTATATGCGAATACAAAGAGAGGCTCGCCCAGATACTCCTTGAAGCAAAGTGCGGTCTTTGCACCCTATGGCAGAAGAAGTTTCAAGATGGACAACTTGCAAGAGGCTGTCCCACTCATAGACTGTCTGGACGTCCAAACCTGCTTCTGCCGAACCTGCTGTGCATTCATCTCCACTCTCGAACAACTTGCAGGTAATGATGATGTGAGCCTGGTACGACGCCATAGCCTTCTTTGCCTGCCAGCAGGGTTTGGCGAGTGCAGCGAGCATCTCGGTCAATTTCCAACCGCTGCCATCTCTAGCAATGGTACGGGATCCCATTTGGCCAAAAGGGTAGCCATTACGCAAAGCGATGCCCGGCAACGGAAGGAAACACGCCTAACGATAAGAAAACTCTCCGGCGGGCGATTCCATGACAGTAACAAGAAGGAACTGGGGATAAATCCCCACCTGCAGTTGGAATCATGCCATCCATGCTTGGACAAGGCGAGCTCATCAAATTCTTTCTTGAAACGTCTATAGCGACTGTTGGCTGCATAACTTCTCGTTGACTTCGTCGTTCATGCTTTCCACTTTCTAGTTGGAATGAGTGTTCACAAGTCTACTGACATGCATGGAACGAGGGTGCTGAATCACCAGCGACAACACAATTCTTACCTTAGGCATCTTCTAGCTCTAATTGCGACTTGTGTTTCTCCATATGAGCACTCATATGGCTTCTGAAATGGATTACTGGCACATTGCCAGTGAATCTCCGCTGTGCTTCATGAAGGCTGCACAACTCCGTTTTGATCTGCGAATGAGCGGCTGGGTCCATGCAAAGTGGAAGCCAAGCGCAGCACCTTTTTTTCCTTGACTTCAACAGCCCCAGCACAAGCTACAAAGTCCGAAGCAGCAGTGACGCCACCCTCGACTGAGCTCCTTGGCGACAACGTGTGTCAATGCCCTTGCTAGCAGTACGAGTGCAGTTTTCGATTTGGGGAATACCTGCAAGGACTCTCAGCTAGTGGAAGTGCTTCGGCTCCATTTGCTGACTGGAGGGACGCTGCAGCCAAGTTTCCATTTGCAAAATAGTTCTTCGACCGGACGTCACAGGCGTGATCCAGTGCTCGCATCGATCACCGTAGAAGAATGCAGCATCGCCTGTCAAATCCGATGGCACGCCCCCCCTCGGCTTGGGGAACAGCATGACAGCCAGGCTGGAAGGATGACTCTCGAATATTCCAAAACGCCTCACATGCTGTCATCAACATGCAGTTGCTGCAGTTGCACGATACATGTGTCCAACCCCTCCGACGGATAATATGATACGAACTTCCGGATGTTTCACGAGCAGGGCATGTCATTCGCGTGTTGCTGGTATGGCTGAAAAACAAGCAGGAGGAGATGAATAGTTGCTTAGCCATGCTACAGGAGAAGATGTCACCATGCCCTCACCCAAGACCAACTACCCCTACCGGCAGGAATTCGACCAAACAGCTCTGAATCTTCCTCTGCTGGTCTCTGCTGAAAGCAAGGTGCATTCATCTTCTCGGTTACAGTTGACGAAAAAAGACAAGACTTGCTTTTGTGACAAACCTCACGTGATGCATGCACAGAAACTAGACAGGATGTACGAAGCCACAAGAAGATTAGGCAAACCAAGCCATCCAAGCCATAGCCCCAGGATCCCTTGGGCCTGCTGCCAGCTTCACACGGCGACTGTCCTTTGCTGCAGGATGCTGCAGGGCTTGCGAGCGACCGAAGTGTGCGCCCTTCGCTGACGGCTTCATCTGGTTGACCCAGGCAGTTGCAATATGCAGAAGAGCAGCGCCGCCCTTCCAGCCGGGTTCAAAGTGATTCACACCGCCAGCGAACTCTGTCGGTTGAGACAACAGCACTATGACCGTGACCTGTGTGTCAGGAAGGATCAACTTGTTTCAGTGTTCTGTGCAGTTGCGGTTGCTCGAAATGTGCAACCTGGGACTCGTTGTCCGTGTGGGGTTCAATGGTTCCGGGCTCGCCCAACTTGCCCACATCATATTGAATGTACCTGTACAGCATACTACAGATGTTAGCGGTGGTTACAAGAAGCACGATCGTACCGCATTCAACGACGCGTAAGAATAGCAGAGCGTCTCGATCTCTGGGTAGAAGCGATCGTCTGCCTCAATCTCACACCAGAGCTCGTTGTCCAGAGCCCTGCGCACCCGGCTGCCAAGGACTCATATTTGCGAAATGCATTCACGCATTTCACGTGTGCGACTGGTAGACCCACCCTGACAGTCTGACCAAGACCACGATGGCACCAGCCAGCTAGCAGGCAATTTCCAGGACACGGCACCGACGAGAAAGACAAGCAACGGAAGACAGCTGCTTTTTGCAGAAAGGCAAAAGGCAAAGTCCCTCCAGCCTGCAGTGATCCATCAGCCTGGTGTAGACTTTGGGCAGGGCCTCCTGGCGAGATGCGCTTCTGTCACCTCATCCCTACTTCTGCTTCCACAGATCTACTGGCCATATTGTCATACTTGATGGACTGAAAAGCAGATAACTTGGAGCACACATTGCTATTTGGCTAGGATCTATGGTTTGCAGCACACTTCTGGACTTTGACGGGGCAAATACTACTTGTGGAAGACTAGAAGGCAATAATTGGCAATACAACCCCAAGCATCTTCGCGCCGATTGGGCACACAACCGGCAGAAGGCAATCCTTCAGCTCATGCTCCATCCTCCAGACTTCATGACGATAGATCAGATCATCGTCTCGATCATCTATCTCCTCGTCAGACCAAACAACAAGAATTCCACAGCCTGCATCTCAAAGAGCAAAAGGTGAACAAACATGAAACGTTGTGAATTTGTTTACGCAGCTTGAAGGCCTTGAGTGCAAAGGCCTGGCGCATGCCGGTGACTTGCAAGACCTTCAAAAAAGAAATTGAAACACATCGGAAGAACGCTTTCCGTAGGTGATCTCTTGATGCATTTTGGCACCTCCTTGGGCGAAAGAAATCCACGCACGACGGCAACTTGGAGCTCCTGACGCAGGGCTGGCAGAGGCTTCTTTAGACGTGACATGAAACTCTGCTTCAAGAAGACAAGGCGGAGTCTCAGAAGCCCACAACTTCCTAAACCATACCCAGGCTTATACACCCTCAGTCCATGGGCCTCTTTCTCAGCATCCAGCAACTCGAATTCCGGTGAAGGTGGAGGATCGCCAGTGAACTCCACCACATCGCCTTAACCGGAACACTATGATTGGCTGTGATTGGGAGAAAGAAGGGCAGTGGAATCAGAGGCTAGGGGCGTGGCAGTCATCTGCATCTCCATACTTTGGGCATGCAGAACACCACCATGGGAGCGAGTGGACCATCTATTGAATTGCAGAACAGGGGACTCAATACCCTGAGACAGTGACGGGCCAGTTCATGACAATGAAATCACAGTGTGGGTCTAGCCCCGTAGCTGAAGTCGACGTGAACTCATTGGATTGCAGAGACAATCGCATCATGCCGCATCAAAGTTTTTTGGTTCGGGGACTTCGTGAGACTTCGGACCGGACTTTTCTGGACTGTGTACTGTGGCTGCAGAGCAGGTCGAGTCCAGATGACATCCTGTCGCATGATCGCTGTAGCAGTCGTCTGCCCGGCCTCCAGTTGCAGACGGCTTGGCCTCAAAAGCGCACGACAGCAATTCACAATGGTCACAACAGTCCTTGCAAATTGCAGGGCAACTGGTGAGCCACAAATTACTTCCGAGCCTGCGTCACTTACACTGCAGCAGTGCCAGCACTGCTCGTCAAATGCACCATCATGCGAAGCGACTTGCGCAGTAAAGCGGTTTTGTGAGTTTGGGGCAACTGCTGAGTGGCTGGGAAATAAGCACTGCAACGGTGCAACAGACACAAAGCAGCGGCAAACCGCCGTGCATTTTCTGGTCGTAACTGCCATCGAGTATAGTTACTCAAGGGCCGTTCTGCCCGAGCAATTGCGATATGTGCCCTTTCGGGCACCGGGAGCAACACGGTGACCCCTTCAAGCCATACCATGCTTATCACATACATCCCCGTTGTCCCTCTATCGCAGCGTGCTCACTGCTCGGAAGAGTAAGCCATGACTCCACACTCGGCAAATCCTGCTGCGCATGGTTGAAACATGCTGCACGCATACCGTCTGACAGCACAAGTCTATCCAAGTCTGCAAGGCCTGCCTGTGGTTATCTTCATCGATGACTGCAGGTGACACCGCGTTGCATGGCAAGACTCAGCATGCATTTCTCCAAGTAGAGAAGGCTTTAAATCCGCTGACACGCTTCAAGGGCGCACTATGCCACTTAATCCGACTTCACAGGACCCATCTGCGTGCCCAAGCCAGTAGCATGTCCTCGAGGCCTGTACTGACTTTTTTGAGAAAGTCCACTGCAAGTAGCAAACATGGATTGGGCGGAGATTTCAACAAACAACTGCAACGAAGGTCTTTATTACCACACCACCTCAAGCCAAGTTCGCTTGAAACGCGTTGAGAAATGCTACAAGAAAGAGCTAGCAGCCCTAGCAGCCCCGAAGCTGCTCAAAGGCAGAAAGCCAAGCCACAAAAGGCCACACTGGGCTGAAGCTCTCGAAAATCATGACGCAGCGCGCGAAAACAACAGATGTCGGGCCAAAAATGTGTTCAAAAAATCCGAAGATTTGCCTAGGTCCAGAAGCCAACGGTGAGCCATGCTCACACAATCCATTTGTTGCTGCCATTGGCCTTTGGTTTGAAGACATGTCATTGAGCTGAAAACCTTGCACACAGCAGTCAGCCTCAGTGCACGTGGCACATGCGTCCTGCATCGCTTCAGATGCATGTGCAAAGCCAGCTCAGCAAGCTGACAAGAGGCAAACTTCCAACACCAGGCATCACCGTTGGCATCATGCCGAAGATAGCAGCAACTTCCTTCCAGCTGGCTGACACGCCACCAACGAAGGTTTGCTGGAAGTTGCAAGCAAATTGGCGACAGAGGGCAAAATGTTATGCTTAAGAAGGCTTCTTCAGCACTGGAATGCACCGGGTTTAGCCCCTTGGGCTCACGTATCCCCTGGACCTTCGCGAGGCCAAGTTGTCACCGACTTTGAAAGCCCAATTCGCAAGGAAAATGCAAGGCGAAAGCTCTACTTTACGACAGCCAGGTATACCTGTGCAAAGCGGGTCTGGCAAGCTTTCTGACCCAGCATTGGAAGCCAATGCATGTCGTCTGCAAAGACACATGCGTGTGCCGGAAAAAAGCAGTCACATCAATCAGCAACAGCTTTGTCTGTTGACCCTTACGCGGAATGGGGAGTCCGAGAGCACTATTGCCAACGCTCGTAGAACTCAGTGATATAACACCTATGTAGCTATGTAGAACATGAACCGGAATGCTCAGCCAGGCTGGCGATACTCAGCAGCCAAGGAGGCCGGAAAATGTCTCATCTCAGTTCTGCGAGCTGAAGCCGAATCTGTCCAGACCTCTGCAAGGGCTTGATTGCCAACGTAGACGTATGCGTGAGCACTGCATGGGAGAAGACCTCAGATTGACCCTGCAAACTGTGCTTCGTTTGCAGTGGATCCAGCCTTCATCTTCCTTAGAGAAAGTGATGAGTCGGCCTTAGTCCGGCACATGGCTCTCCATGAAAAGCCCACCCAATTCGGGACGTAGCTCTTGCGTGTGATTTTAGCCTGATCGACCAGGCAACGTGATGTCGTGGTCCAAGTGGACCGTGTCGAGATCCTGAAGGCATTGTCTAAAGCTGTCCCGCACAGCACGCAAGAGTTCGGGAACAGGATGCAGTGGATTTAGAGAGCAGATGGATCCGCATAGCAATATCTACGTTAAAGCGCCCAGGAATACCTGACTTGAGGGGCACTGAGGCCGACGAAAGCTAGCCAGACGTAAGCACAGAAACACAACGCGAAAAGGTAAGGGGAAGGGGAGCAAAAAGCACAAACCCTGGAAAGGGCCTGCAAAGCATCTCCGATTCTGATTTCCACTCTTCTTTCCAATTGCCATGCCCTCCAGAATCCAGACTGCTCGTTCCATTCTGCACGGTCCACACTCCCGTATCCCACATTGTCCACTCGACGTCCCTTTCCAGTCCATTCTGCACTCCACTCTCCACTCCACTTGGTCCACGACGCTCCAGTCTCCACTTTCAACTCCACTTTCCAGTCCACTCTCCACTCCACTTTTCAAGCACTCTCCAACCGCTTTCCATTCGACTTTCCCCTTCACTCTCGATTCCACTTCCACTCCACTTTCCGCCCTAGTTTCCATTCCACCTTCCATGCCACTCCCGCTCCACACTTTCCATGCCACACTCTGCCCCACTCCACTCTGGACTTCATTTTCCACTCTCCGCACTCCATTCGTTTTCCACTCTCCACTGCACTTTCCACACCACCATTCTCCACTTTGCTTTCCACGCTACTCTCCACTCGCGCTTTCCACTTCAACTCCTATTCCACTCTCCACCCCACTCTCCACTGCCTTCTCCACCCCCCTCTCCACCCTATACTCCACTCTCCACTCCATCCTCTACCCGACTCTACCCCACTGTCCACTTGACTTTCACCACACCGCTGCGTTCCTCGCCACTCCTTCCAAACAGCCTCGTCCCTGCGAAAGCTATGAGGACTCTATGAGGATGGCGATCCCGACGGTCCCATCCCGACGACGACCTGAACGGCCGCATCACTGTGGCTGTTGGATGCTGTTGGCACATTGGACACGCCACGAAAACACGACCATGCAAAGTGACGACAC
This sequence comes from Symbiodinium pilosum, assembly GCA_905231905.1. Taxonomy (NCBI): domain Eukaryota; class Dinophyceae; order Suessiales; family Symbiodiniaceae; genus Symbiodinium; species Symbiodinium pilosum. The sequence continues at coordinate 32,859 of CAJNIZ010002658.1, forward strand.
TGACGAGAATGGCGAGCTCGAGCAGCCCCTGCCCCGTGACCATTGACATTTTTGACGCGCCACAAACACATGACGATCCACATGCGACGATGCTTATGAGGATGGCGAACCTGAGCGGCCCCATCCCTGTGACCGTTCGCATTTCTCTTCACACGTAACAAAGACGCGAACCTCCAAAAGCGACAACAGTTGTGAGGAAGCCTAGATCCAGAATCAGGCGTGATGTGTCTGGCACGATGACCATGCAAAGGTACACACCAATAAACCAAGAGTAGGGAGGTTTAATGCAGTCACTAAGCCTGGTGTCATTCGTAGCATGAACATGCTGTTGTAGGGTACGAGTAGCGAACGCTACAGGAGTAGCGAGGTGTCAGATGCGCGAAGTGGCCTGAACCAAGACCTTGCAAAGGCATAGAACACGACAGAATGAGAAGATTCCTTGCAACGTTGAGCAGGATACTACACGCAGGGTAGTGATCAATACGAAGGCGGAACGCAACAGAGGGGAGCACGGGCGATTTGAGAAAACCACCAGCATCATTTTTTTGCATCACAACCTTGCCGGGGCATGGCACGCTACAGAAGCAGCCTACAACAGCAGTAAATGCTACAGGGAAGGTAGGAGAGGTTAGATTCGATGTGAACACCAGAAACGACGTCATGAGTAGCATAAGCATGCCAGGGCATGAACACTGCAGACAGAATAGGGGAATTTCATGCAACAACCAAGCAAGATGTCGGTATCATGACTGTGCAATGGTAGGGAACACGACAGAAAGGATGGGGAGGTTCGATGCAGCAACAAAGCACGACCATGCAACAGTACAAAAAATTATGGAACGCCTCGAAAAGGTTCAATTGGAGCCACCAAGATCCACCAAGCATGATGTTGCTCGTACCTTGACCAAGAGGCATTAGTTTGGTCAACCGACGGAGTGGAGAGGCTTGATGCACCAAGAAGATGCGATGTGCTTCATGCTTCAGGAACACTACGGACTGCGGAAAGGCATGCAAGGGCAGCGAATGTTACAGCGGGAAGGAGGGAAATCCATGGCCACACAAGAGTAGTGAATACTGCGGTGAATAGGGAGATTTGATGCAACCAACCATGTCTCATGCAATCACCAACATGAGGACTTTGAAAAGGAGAACAGGAAAAGCAGGGAGGCCCCGTGCAACCACTGGGTCAGGTAGAATGTTCTTGGTACCCAGAACACGCAAAGGTAGTGAACACTACAGGGACAGGAGGCGGGCTTGATATAAGCAGAACACATGATTTGCATCACGAAGACACAAGGTACTGAATGCTACAGAAAAAGAGACTCGGGGCCTGATGCAACAATCAAGCCACGAAGCATGATGATTTTGGCACAATGACCATCAAGTCACGCACCACTGCCGTTGTAGGGATGATGTAACCACAAGGAATGCCTCAAAGAATAATGAGCTTGCTTGCAACAACCAAGCATGATGTTACTGGTAGCATGACCGCACAAGGGTAGTGAGCAATACTAACAGAGATGGGAGGTTCGATGCAGCCACCAAACAAACAGAATGTTACCCGCACCATGACCATAAAAGGGTACGAAGGGAGTCGGGAGACTTGATGCAACCATCAGGCATAAGGCTACTGCACGAATTGTCACACGAAGAATCACTGCAAGCGTGATGTGTCTGGTGCAACGACCATTCAAGGGTACATGCACCAATAAAGAGGCAGTATGGAGGTTTTATGCAACCTCCTAGCCTAATATGCTGGGATAGGGTAGTGAACGCTACAGGAGTAGCGAGGTGTCAGTTGAAGCATGAAGGTGCATGGGGCAAGACCTTGCGCAAGCGATTGAACACAACAGAATGAGGAGGAAGGCACAATCTAATCCCCCTGCGTACTGTTATATACTCGTATCATGATCACACACAGGCAGTGGTCCCTACAGGGGCCGCAAGGGGGTCTGACGTAACGACTGGCATGGCTTCACTTGTGTCACGATCTCGCGAGGGTTAAGAACAGCAACTACACGGGGCAGCAGAGACGCTATGCGTATCATGACTGTGCCAGGGCCTGGAGCACTACAGAGAGAGAGTAGGGAGGTTTGAGGCGACCAGCAAGCCTCGTCCCACTCGTACTACAGCCATGCGGTACTGAACACCACAAGGACAGTACAAAGACAGATGCGACCACCAGAACCAACGTCGTTAGCGCCCTGAGCACGGGCAGGACAGTATACAGAAAGAATAGGTAGGTTTGGTGCAACAACCAAGCATGATGCTCGTATCAGATGAGTAACTCATAACTCATAGCCGTAAGATCCCGTAAAAGGGTGCGGAACATCACCACCGGGAAAAGAGAGAGAGAGAGAGAGGTTTGATGCAACAACCAAGCGTGATGCATAGAATGACCCTGCGACGGACGGAACACTGCTGACAGAGTTGGGTTGAGAAGGGATGACGTCGCTTGTGCCATGGCCGAACAAATTTCATGTGCGAAATAAGCGCAGGTAAGTCAAGACGAGCATATGAATTCATGAGCACATCCCCTCCAATATGCTTCCTCGCGCGCCCCAAGACCTTGGAGAATCGATCTCCACCCCCGCCTAAAAACCTCGAATTCCCCACCCCCTCCCCACATCATGTGGCGCAATCAGTGGCTGGCGGTTTCTAGACTTTGTCTGTCTCCCATTGCTGATGCAGAGATATAACTCAAGCCGAGCTCTGCTAGCTTTCGTGGCGACGGCCTCGAAGCTCGAGGAGCTGCTTGCGCTGGAGCAGTTGTTAATTGTAGTCCACGAAGAAATTCGTCCTCTCGCACAAGTCCGCCATGCAAAACCCAGCATAGCACACATCACATGACATCAAGCTCCTGAAAGGTGAGCACTAGGAGCCACCTGATAGGTCATGTCAAGCCCTAAACGCGGCAACTCCGAAGTGCTCTGAACACGTGGAATCCTCCTGACAGCTCATGCTACCATGCAGCTCTAGCCGTGTATTCGCATTCTCGTGTCGTTTACAACGTGGAACAGCAAGACCAGGGCTCTTTCTGGAAGATACGGCAGACGAGGCTACTCCGGCAAAATTTGCTAATTGCAGCTGAGGTGCAGAGAAGGACAGGCCGGCGAGGGTGGAAAAGTTCTTGTTGACAGCTGCTGCCTGACAAATGGCTCCCATTCCGTTCACTTTAGAAGCTCGTCTCAATTCAGTGCACCATCACCTTTGCCGTCAGATTCATTCGAACGCCTAACTGGCACAATGTGGCCCAAGGATCCTTGTCCGAGCGAGGAAGCGATTTCAATGGCATCCCTGACATCTCGTCGCCAAGGACGCCCACTCAACGGCCGGATGCGGAGACAAGGGCAAGCGGATGTGTGGCTCACGGAACATGACAGAAGAGTGTTACTAGCTGAGGGTTGCTCACTGCTTGCAGCCAAAATGCTGACAGCAAGTTGCTCATCTGCACGGCTTTGTCCTGCGACAGTTTGCCACATTGTAGGGCAGGACGGTTCATGAACAGGTTCAGGTCCCCAGAGCCTCGCTGTCCAGTGGTGCGAGCGGAATAAAGGCGGGCTCCAGCCTGGAATGCAAAGCCCTGAGCTCATGGAGACCAATTCAGGAGGATGCTTTGAGGCCAGCAAAGCAGTCGCGCATCTGAAAGATTTTTTCTCAAATCCATGAAGCACCTAAAGCTTAAAACACTGAAGAAGCAGGTCTTTGGGAAATGTGCTTGGGTGAGCCTAGCATCCCGGCTACAAGTTGGATTGTGCGGAGACAGCCTGTAGGCCGAAACGTACAGTTTCCCGTGCTCTACAAAAACATCTACAAACGACTGAACCTCAAACTCGACATTCATTTGTCGATTTCCTTTTTGCGCTGTCCCATACTGCATGCACCCTTCAAGGCCCCCATGCTCCAGCTAGTACCCAGCTTAAGCCTCTCCGGTCCAGTGACTTTGATGTGTAGCTAGGTAGCGACACAGACATTGACATTGCCAAGGCTGGTGGCTTTGTGCTCTGAGGGCACCGCAGATCACTCTGAGACAAAGGTGGGATTGGCCAATTGCCTTGGAGCTCCAATGGCCCAGCAAGAACATCAAATAACGCCGCTAAGTGACCCCTTGTCAAAGTGACAAGTCACCTTTGAAACCATCCCGTGCTGCCCAAACTCACCACAAAAACCCACAGGCACCTGCGGCCTGTCCCAAAGCTGCTCAGGAGAAAAACTTATGTAAACTTATGCCTTCTCAGCACGGTCAGGACTGGTTGTGGTGTGTGTGTGTGTGCAACCTGCTGTACGCACAGGAATGGAGTCAGCCGGCCGAGGCGGCGCGCGCCGGCGATAATATTACCTTTGCCATTCCGGCGACTTGTGCGTGCAGTTCTGTCACAAATGGATCAAGTGATTTGAGGATTTGCTTTTTGCACCAATTTCAGACGTGTCCAGATTGGAAACATGGATTGCAAAGTTGCCTTCGCTGCAAAATGCCAACATGTTTGACCTTCAGGTAGCTCTGAAGACAGCCCTGGCGCATTTCGAGACAACATTTCTAGTAGTTTAGAAAACATGATGCAATCTTTCGAGATGCACGTCACCAGATTGCGTATTGAACAACTTCAGCAAGCACTTCAATGTCTGAAGACAAAGATCTCCAGACGAGCTTTCCAGCAATCTTTACATCCAGCTTTGCGTGTCACTTCTCTTGATGGATTTTGCTCCAGCCGGGGGCGGAGGGACCCCGGAAGCAGCCTCTGCCAACGAAGCTCTGCTCCAGTGGTCAGGGTATCATCAGGGCTGATCACCCTGATGCACCTGCGTGTACTAAGCTGGTTGCAAGGGATACGCAAGTGATTTGCTAGTGATGTGCAAAGTATGTTTTGATGACTGCGTGTACGGCAGTCCAACAAAGCCATTACATGAGTGAAGCATGTGCGTGCCGTGAAGCATGTCCCCAGAGTAAAGATTTTCACATGAGCTCGACGTGCATGCATCTTGGTAGAATCCAGGCTCAAAGCCAGTGTCGTGAAGATTTTCTAGTTGTTGTTGCCAGAAATCCAGCAGAACCAGTCGGGCCTTGCCGACGTTAACTCAGTGAGACAGTTGAGCGTTGATTTCATGCCTTACCAGTTGTACATGCTGAGCATTCCTGAGGTCCAATTCTTGTGACTTGGAAGAGGATTTGGTTCAACTTTATTATATGACATGGTCGGAAATCAAAGACATTGATGTTTCTCACCCGCAAGCGTCAGAAAGCAATTGACAGCACATCCAAGGAACAGCACCGCCTGAGGAAAAATAATGCCCTGTCTCAAGTTCACAGCAGCTGCACTTACCTCGTCAGAGTGTGTGTGTGTGTCT
>CAJNIZ010002658.1:38222-58864 GCA_905231905.1 Symbiodinium pilosum
GTTATCCGCGTGGCTCCATAAGCACGATGTTGGTTGGATTTCTTTGTGACTAGGTGTCATGACACGTTTGATGAATACCTGCTAATAGATGCCAAGAAGGAATAAAACTGTCTGTGTTTCGTGCTCATCCAAAGTAGAAGATGATGCAACGCTTCGCAGCTCTAGACTTGCAGCCATCCCGAGCGCTAGGACAATGTCCGAATTCGCCTTCGCAAAGATTCAGTTCAAGCCCCCGCGTGATACGATCAGCATCAACCCTAGATATTGCCACACGAACCAATGCACGAACCAATGCACGAACCAGTCCGCTCGCTGTCATGATGTCCGTTTGTGCGCTTTAGCTGCCCCTTTCCCGTAGCGATGCGCAAGGGTGGCTTCAGCTCACATCTGAATCTCCTGCCATGAGTACCGCAGGAGGATCGGGAAACAAAAAAAAAAACACACAGACATTCAGCAGCGGTGCCCGTGTAACCACCTTGTCCGTACTTGCCACCTGTTCAGCCATCGAAAAAGCCAGCACGGCATTGCCCATGCGTCACCGAGCAAATACAGATAACTACCTGGCCTGCAGCTGCAGCATTCAACAGCAGTGAAGCGGCATAGCTGCGGCTCAGGTCAACGTCTCCTGTGCGTGTCATTTTCCCCAGAAGCCAGGATTTCAATTATCCGATTGCCTGGCTGGACTTCATCAGGTCTTGAGAGGCCAGGAGGCGCAGACAGCTCCACCTCAGGGCATCATCACAACTCCTGCCCCTAATAACAAACACTCAGCACGAATCACACAAAGAATCAATTACGTGCTTGACACACCATGCTCGTTTGGAACCATGCACTTTTCGGAGAGCAGCGAATGCGCCACCACCTCCCGACAAAAAAAAGCGAGGGTGGCCTGCCGGGCAGGCTGTGATGGCAGCGGCTGAAGCTCATCTTCGCCATGAGCGTGTCGGCACTCCTGTAAGGGGCGTTTTACTGAATGACGTTCTTGTGAACCAATCTATACAACTTGTCAAGCATCCAACATGTCATCTGCAAGAACAAGAGCGTTCAACATATGATCTTGAAGAACAAATTCCAAAGCTCATGCTTCCAAAAACCAGCTTACTTCCGTTGACATAAGTTTCATGCTTGTTGCTCTACTCTTGCCGCGGGAGAGCAGTCTTGAAGTGACCACTGTTCTCAACATGAATTCCACCAGATCAGTTTGCTAATGCTGCCAACATCTTGAGATCGTTCCATACTCGCACACCATGCCCTGCGCAAATTTGGCACACTGGTGTCAGCTTCATGAATCACGTGCAAAATCCTCAGCATGCCTCATCATCCGCATCTAAATGGCAGTACGGTATCGCGACCCGCAGGATAGTTCGGCAGGGCAAACACTGCTACTTGCATCCACACAGTGAACAGGGGAGTGCTGTTGTCACGTCCCCATATTGAAGATTGAGACTCGATGCATTGCTTCTCCGCAGGTTGAGGCATTGTCTGCCAAAACTCCACACGCATGCGCATGCGGTCTCCTCACCCAATCGGCACCGTCCGTTCAGGTGGAACTTGCACAGCGATGTCTGCAAAGAAGGTTGCACTGCATGCGCAAGGAGAAGGGAAAGCATGCAGCATGCACTCTTCGGCCGCAAATGATGGCTTCAATAACCTTAAAGGTGTCGGCCTTGAAGAATTTCTTCGTTGCCCGGAGCTGCTCCGGGTTGTGTGCGAAGGAGCACCCGGGGTCGTCACAGACGCCAGTGGCCGTGAACTTGCCTATCATGGCACTTCCCCAAGCTGGTGCTTTAGATTCACAGCTTATTTGTCTACACAGCCGCAGGATGTCAAGGAAATGCAGTTTCCAACATGGTTCTTATGCGCACCAAACTCATGTCTGTAACGGTCTTGAAGCCAAGCTGCGGCAGAGTGAAGTGAAAGTCAAATCAGGCCGCGACTGCAGCCTGCAGGTAGTCTTCACTGCTTTAGCTTGGCTTTCTAGACTTTTGCAAATCCAGGCCGAGGAGCTCAGATGTACCGTGCGCATACTTGCACTTGTCACCGCGGGTGCACTTGCCCTTCTCATAGAAAGAGCATGCCCGAGTCTTGTAGAACCTCGCGCTGTAGAAGTGAAGCTGAAGGGGCATCTGCAAGCTTCTAGCCAAGTTGCTGAAGCTCGTAGCGAGCGCGGTCCTTGTTGCTGGCGGCCTTAACATTGCGCTACACCCTACATGCGCCACATCGCAATACCAAAGAAAGAAGCACTCAGGCTGAGCCAATGGCCTGGGGCATCGCATTCTGCTGAGCAACAGCTGGGACAGCTCGCAGAGTCATGGTCATCGCAGATGCTTGGATTACCTGGCCACAGGAAGTCCTCAAAGAGACCCAACTTCCGACCTGCCTGGAGTGCATTTGTGCCTCAATTCGCTCCAAGAGGTTCGCCCGGCAGAACTCTCGAGCCAAAGACCCACCACGACATCACTGCAGCAAGGCCAAGCAAATACAAGTGCTGCCTTCCAGCGCCTTGATCCATTTGAGTTCCACATGCAAGGAAGATAGATAGCTAAGGCGTCTGCAGCAGCGAGCGCGGCACGCAACTCGGCATTGTTCTGCTCAACCTGGCTGAGCAAAAGGATCAAATGCAAGCCTCCAGAAAGAGTTGTAGTGGTGGAGTTGCGAGTCTCTATAGGGCGCAGATTACATGCTGGTTCATGTATCTAGTCAGCAACTCTCGGAAGCCCGGCTAGTGGCTGGTGAGCCTTTTCATTTGCTATTCGGCTCAGACTGACTTGAGATCGGAACCATCAGCAAAGCAGTCTCTGCGATTTAACAGAAAGATCACGGCCTGCCCGTAACTGACAGCCATCGACCTGGAAGGGCTCATACCATGTGGCAAGCTTCACCAACCAAGAAAAGCTGAGCTGTGGGCTGGAGCTGCAGCTCAAGTTCAGACACTGCCAAGCGCAGCCTTTGCAATTTGAGATGAGGGCGCGTGGGGAGCCCTGCCTGCATCTCTCGGATCCTGACTTCTGACGCTCTTGCTCGAGTCGGCCCACGCGCTGGTCCAACTCGCAAGGTAGAATCAGAATAAGGCTGAGATGATGCTGTGTGCCAGCGTATTGTTGGGCCTCTTGCTGCAGCTCATCCACCTCTACGTGTAACGCCTGCAGTACACATGGATCTGAACATGAGAATAACCCACTGTGTCGAAAAGTAGTTCAGTGAATTCTGGCGAGCCGGCGAGCCTTGTTCTCCATCTCCAAGGCATCCGCCTGTTTTACAGGCACTTTGGCTTACAGAGCCGTGAGCTCACACGCTTCATCCTGTCCATTCAGCACCATCCAACACAATCAAATGTACTAATGCTCAAATATGCTTAAAAGCTTGCTTTGGACGCACCGGCGTCTGGTCGATGGGCCTGCTGCCCTTTCTTCTGTTAACAGCATAAGTTAAGTGTGCTCTGTGCACTTACGCGTGTCCAGCTCATAGCCCCCAAGCCTCGAGGTTGTGCACTCACTCCATTTGCCTCTCAGCACATCCGAGTTATTCCGGAGGGACTCGCGGTGAACTGCAGCCTCTCGTCTCGTCCTCTTTGCGTTGGATCTTGGGGCCCATCTCATTTAAACGGCATGGAATCGTTCGTCCCCACCCCCCCCCCCATATCTAGTTCCCTTGGCAAGGCTGGCCCCGAGGCAAGAACACTGGACGAGCTAGTTTTCTGACGGCTTCTGCTGTAGGATTAAACACAGCTCTTGACTCGAAAAACGTGACGTACCAGCTGCTCTTTCTGTCCCAGCAGTGTTGAGTTTCTTCAGATCATTTCAAGTTTTCCACAGCAGTGCACCAAATACGTCACCGCTGCCCCGAACAATAATCCTGTCTGATCAAGCAGAGTCGAAGTCAAACTGCGGCGAGATGAAGCACGAAGAGGCAGAAAGCGCGAAGAGGCAGACGGGCTAGAGTTTGACAAGCGATTGTGCTTCAGAATGTTGTCATTATTATTGTACTTGTTCTGCGTCTTGTTATTGACGATGATGCAGTCGTTGTTGCGTTATCGTGCGTGTTCGCGCTCCAGGAAATTCTTTGAGCCTTCGCCCTGCAATCTGTAGCGGCAGGCTTTTGGTAGCAACTTCCCTTTTATCATTGTCTTGTCCTCTCATTGTTGCAGCAAGACTGGCCCATTTACAGTCTTGGAGCAGGACAACTGATGATTATCTGGCGCGGCTTGTTAATACAAGCCCGTTTATTGAAAGAAGCTGGCATACAAGGATCTGGGGGTTGTGTTGCTAGGACCAGGTATTTTGCTGCGCTTCTGCTGGTGGCAACTTTGGTTGTCAGCTTCGGAACGGCGACCATCGGGTTCGTCTTGACGACACAACATGCGGTTGTTCGTGCGTCAAGGCCCATTATCGAAGAGGCGGCAAAGGTTGCTTTGCACCGTCGCACATCCTGCTGCCTCCAATTTAGGATCGCAAAATCTCTGCAGCGAAGGCAGCAGATCAAATAGCTTCAAACACGATACAGAGTTGAATCCCATCAACCGTCTACAAGTTGCGTAGAAAGACTTCGAATGATCGCACAAGTCTCTGGAAGCGCCTTGTCTGCCAAAGCGGCAGAGCTGGCTTTCAGGCTGCGGTTCATGAACGCCTCTACCTGAAACAAGGCAAACGGTCCGAGATGGCCAAAGTCAAAACGATCAAAACGGAGCATTTGCTGCCTCCGAGCGCAACTGCTCATTCTCATGACCTGGTCAGATGGCTCAAGTTGTGGCCCAGGGCTATCGTGACTGACTCTGAGGTGCGGAAGCTAGAGCCCACGCTGCTCCACGACAGCTGAGGAGACTGCGAACCTCTCGCAGTTCCGTGTCCTGACTGGTCAGCGCACAAGGATGTCAATCTCAACTCTGTGCATGACATCAACCTCAACGTACTGCATCGAAACATCTAAGCCTCAGGGCGTCCGTCTTTTCCGTTGGATGACAGCTTGGGCAGCTACCAAGACGGACTGCAACGGTTGCTTCTGCTGTTTGCAAGTACTGTCAGGGCCTCTCAGATCAAATCAATCATGTCTGTCTGCGTGCTTATAATACAAGAACAGCATTCGATATTGCTTGGACAAGAAACAGATCTCCAAGCAACCGCCACATGTTGACAGTCTTGCAGTACGTACTCCTACCAGATCTATTTCAAGCAATTGGGTCCTGCTGAGAGGAATTAGAACCTTGCCTAGATCAGCAGGCTGTCCGCAGCAGATCATCCGATCGCTGCGGAAGCAACGTCACGCTACAAGAAACATGGGGTCGCACAATTGCGCGACCCCGTTGCACGTAGCGCACGCGCAGCATTATCACAGGCCCGCACGGCTTCATGGTGCTGGCGCCAAGGTCCCGGTCAAAGGAGGAAATAGATTCTTCAACGAAGTGCCCACGCAAGAATCCCACGCGACCGGCCTTTTCTGGAGTCTCAGCCTGGGAGCTTGAAGCCACTGATGCTGTCCTTAAGGGCTAGCATGTCAACGAGACACCATGAAGGGGACAAACATCACTCAGGACGAGTACGTACTGTTGAAAAAGGGAGTAAGAACAAATGACTTGTGACGAGGCGACTGGGGTTTTGCTTTGGGCTCAATCCTCAGGAAAGCTTAGCGGTGACTTTGGGGCTCAGGTTCACGGCTTGAGCTTGTTTAGACTTGGGGTTGAAGTTGGACGGGATTAAGAGTTTGGAGTTGTTTGCAGATTGCAGGAGTTGTCTAGCGTTTAGGGCTTGGAGTTATTCAGGTTTTTGGTTTGGGGTAATTTTTAGCTGATAGGGTTTGGAGCTGTTTAGGGTCTGCGCTTTGGTAGGAATTGAGCCGTTGGGTTGTTGAGAGTTTAAGGTGGTGGTGGTTTAGCTTCGAGGGTATGTGGCTGGCTTGTTTGGGTTTCGGGCTTTGGGGTTTACGGTTTGGGGTGTTAGGTAGGGTTTATAGGGTTTGGGGTTGTTTAGGGCTGTTTGGAGGTGGGGGTCGCAGGCAGGATGCAATGGGTTGGGGCGTTACAGTTGGGAAGCCAGAAAAAGAAACGTCCAAACTCGATGAAGAAAAACACACACTGCGGACAGGGAGAGTTGTTTAAGTCCTAGCCTTCAAGACTCCTTCAAAATGAAGGGTTGACCTGCTCGAGCTTGCGCCCCCTTGCCATATGTTCATCGATTCGGACATTCGACAACCCCGTGCTTGTTCCTAAGCAAGCTCCCACGCCCGTGACGCCAAGAAAAACATACAAAAAATCCGGCTTGAGATACTTCAATTTGAAGCACGTGTTGTGCCGCGAGGCGATGGATGCTCGATCTGCTGCTGGAAGACCTGCCTCGTTGCAGCACGTATGGAGGTCTTCCACCATCCGCATCAAGGTCTGCCAGGCTTGCCAAGATGGAGCAGGGCAAGCACAACTTGTAGCACTTTGAGTTTTCATCGGGACGTCGCATGTCTACACGAGGCTCAGCCGCTAAAACACTCCGTCCACACTTCCGAAAGCGCTTAGGAACGACAGTCTACATCTGGGCGCTTGCTGCTTCTGCGCAGGGCCTCCTTCTGCTGAGCGAGCTGCGACTTCTCATCTTCCAACTCCTCTTGCGCAGGCCAAGCTTTAGCTGCTCATGCTGCTTCAAATTAAATGCTGCAGCAATTTGGCAAAGTTGAGCCTGGAGCAGCACTTGTAGCTTCTGGTTGCCTTCCTTCCGATCTGCAAGCGCTCGCGACGCCTGACACCATTCTAGCATATTCTAGCAGTCTTGTCCAGTGAGTGGCATGCGGCATAGCGAGGTGCAGCCAATCAAATGCCTCATCACGCTCTCTTCGAAGCGCGCGGATGCGGATGTTTGCAGCCTATGCTGATGCATGCATGACGTGTTGACGCACGCTTAAATGCTGGCCTCGATCTTGTTGTTGGCTTCTTCACCGAGCTTCGACAGCTCGACCTGCATGCAAGTACTGCTTCTTCTCTGAGTTTCGAGTTTCTGTTTTTGCTTTTCGCCTCGTAGCTTTGCAGCTCACCTCGGAGCTGAGCGCTTAGACTTTGCTGCAGCTCCAGCTCCTCACAGTCTTACACATCAACTGGCCGTGGTCTTGGCAGGGGGTTCCCCAAAAAATTCACACATCCTGCTTCAAAATTGTATCCGCTTCCAGGCAACAGCTGCTCTATGCTGCTCTTATTTGCCACTGCACTTTCAGATGCCAAACACGTATGGAATTAATCAGGATTAGCGGGCGTCCTTGTGTGCTTCCGCTTCTCGTCCACGCCTGCCGGCGACTACAGGCTGCACAGGAGCATGGAGGAGCGCTCTACGTACGTACACTAGCGATGGGAGCAATGGGAGTGGCAAAGTGTCAAGGTTTTCATCCAACTGCATTCAACTCCCCAAACCCTGGATTCCGGGCAGGTTCTGCGCTGCGGGTCGAGATGTCAGAAAAGTCAAGGGGGTAGAACTGTCTTGCGAAGTTCCAGACCAAGGGGCGGGTCGCTCGGAGCGTGAGGCTCACCCCCCTTCAAATCCTGATTTTACGCTCAAGTCATCTCAAGTCTGATCAATGCTGATTTCATGCTTGCCAATGACCCACGCTGCCAAGATCGGAACAGCATGACTTCGCAAGTGGGAAGGGCTCTAAAATCATGAGACTGCACAACCCTCCTGTCAGCCTTGCCAAAGCAGCTTCCGTCTGCATCGCGAGGCCTCTAGCCTTGGTCACCAAAAGTTTGACTTTTCTCAAGTATGCTTGACAGACTTGACTGAGCCTTGGGCCTCTTCGAGCTGACGACTGGTTCGTTCCTCCAGCAGAGTCCTGCAAGGTCCGATCTGGAAAATCTGCTTTTCACAAGCAATACGATGCAAGTCGAAGCCAAGCAAATAGCAAAACGTTGACGCGCTCTCGACTTTCACAACCAGGCACACGCAACAACCAAGTTTCAGCCATGGGACATGGATGGCTTTTGTCTCCATTGGTCTCCTGCAAAGCGTCGAGCAGCTAAAGCTACCGAGCTACCGGCCAGTGTGAACGCGACACTCTGATGCCCACCAATTAATCAGGCTCCTCCTCCGTTGAGCAAAACGTCCAGTGCTTCTGCAGAGGTAGGTGCCGTGGTGGAGCGTGAAGCCGACCTGAGGAGGCCCCGGACGTTGCATCAAAACCATGGCAGAGCGCGACGCAGAGTCTTCACGCGGTCTGTACAAATGCACTCTACCATTACCGTTCTCTCGACTGGAGTCACTGAACAAATTCAAGGCCGCGGCTGCAACTGCTCCTGGCGGGCCGAAGAAAAATCAGCAGAAACTGCATGCAGTGATTCTGACTCCATGCACTCAATAACAAGGAAGGCATGCATGATCAGCACATGCAGGGAGATGCCACTCCCCGCCCGCACCTCCCGCCACCGGCCACCCAACCCCCTTCACTTCAGGGCCCAACTTCTCATCATCTACGTGCTCTTCATGCCCCTCTGACACATCAGAATTCACGCAGTCTTCCAGCCGCGCTCCCTTTCGGCCGCCCTCGCCGAGGCGGCACTCGCTCTAGCGGACAAACTTTGAAAACTGCTGCTTTGCCTGCAGCAGCTCAATCTCCTGAGCTTGCTCATCAGCCTGCGCCTGGGCAACACTCTGCCAACTTCTTTGCCGCAGGGTGGGGAAGCCCATGCCATGACTGTTACCGACTTTTCTAAAATCCAACAGCACTCGATTGCCAAAGCCGCATTGCAGCCACTACTGCAACACTTTGGCTACATGGCTCACCAGGTCTCCAAAGCACCAACTCGTGCCGAAGCTCAACTGGCCTCTGCGGCTTATGGCCTTCCAGGCGCTGCCAAGGTGCCTGCTTCCTTGTCATTGCTGCCATTAGGGCCTCTTTCGTGGCTGGCCTGACATCCCACAGATTTACCAAAACACCCACGAAGCCAGCGCTGCGAAAGAGACCCCTGAGAAGAAGCCACAGGTTGCTGATACTGCGCGCCTGCAGGGAAATATGCTCCAGATTCAAAATCATAGCACATACAAGGCCATGGGCTAAAGACGAATTTGCACCTCGCAGAACGGATACCTCATCTCCCTGAACGTGTACCTTCAATAAATCGATGGGTCCGCGATTCTCCAGCATCCATCTTGCCAAATATACATCCAAAGTGTCTGATCTGGTCTCTCTTCTCGCACAAGCAGAATCGCCGGAAGGAATGCCGTACTGCGTCTCACAGTTCAGAAAGGTGCCCAAGGCCAAGGAGTAGCCCGGGAAAGAGATGTGGAGGGAGCTGCGTGTCTCTCTCATGGCCACTTGTTCCACCAAAACTTGTACATTCCGGAATGCATCATCTCTGCCTTTAATCATTCTTAGGAAGCTTCGCGCAGAGCGCTGGAATGCCGCTGCGGCCACGGGAAGAGGCTCAAAACCTTTGAGCTCCAAGCACAAGGTTGTCATGGCTGGAGAGCAGGACGCGTACAACAGGGAAGCCGCCCAAAGCAAGCAGTCTCCGTAACTGGCTCCAATATCCCAGACACGAAGGCTGCTGTGCCCTGCCAAGAGACCAGCAGAGGCGATAGCGGCAACGAGCAGAAGGAAACTATCTGCATAGCACATGGGTGCCTCAGTGGCCCGTACCATGTTGCTCGCTGCGTCGAACCCGGGGTACACGTGCTGCTCCAATAGCGGCATACCTCGAACAATTTCGCCTTGCAGGACACGCTTGACCTGACTGCCAGCAAAGTGGACTGTGTTTCTCAGGTAATCGCCGGGACGAGTCAGCACAACGGCTGGCCAGGACAATGCCTGCAAGAGACTGACGAGGGGCAGCTGGAGCTGGATGAACAAGGAAAACGGGTACTCGAATTTTGCCAGCCATGCTTTAAGCTGCGTATCAGCAAACATAATGAGGTGCTTTGCTTCCAGGCCCATGGAGCGTATGTCATGCTCATCGGCTCTAAGCTGATCTATCATGCGGAGGTTGTGGTAATTGACAAGGGCTGTAAAGAGCGGCATGATGCCTTTGAGGCTCTCATCTGTTTTGATGGAATCTAAGAACTTCATAAGAGCATCAAGAGGAATTCGCTTGCCAGAGCCTGCATCAATCGCTTGGCCTAGTTCGTGGCTCCATCGCCTGCTCTCCTCAGAAAGCCTCACCGGGATTGGAACTCGCCTTTGCGCCATCCGTTGAAAGCCCGGGTCTAAACGGAAAAGGTCCAGCGAGAGGAAAAGAGGCCAGCCAGTAACTAGCAGCTCCTCCAAGCTCACCGGGCTTTGCAACAAGACCTTTAGAAGGTATTCTGCAGCATCGTAGTCTCTGTCCTTCTGCGCTTGAGTTCTTCCATGCTTGTAGTGGCTCACGTGAACCAAGGCTAGCATGTGACCGAGCACTCCGCCAATCAAGCACTCCCGTGGGTCGGCATTGACAAGCGGTGTCGAAGACAGCTCCTTGAAGTCACGAAAAAGCGCCAGGGTCTGTCGTAAACGCTCCCAGTAAGCACCTTTGCCAGTACATGAGAAAAATGATCGCGGAGCCCAGTCTAACTTCGGAACACAGCAATGCTCGTAGCGCTTTGTTCTTTGCCCTTCATCCCAGCAGTCTTGCCCGGGAGTCTCATTCCGGCTCCAGTGCACACAGCATGCCTCAAACGTCTGATTGCTCGACTCTAACCAACAATCACTTATGTCAGGATGTGCAGCTCCCCACTGCAAGGCCTGTTCATACACAGCCTGAATCCCGGGAGGCTTTTGAGCCCTGCAAGTACTCGAAGTGGCGGCCATGGAGGCAAAAACATGCCAGGCATGCGAAAGAAAGGGACTGCTCCCGAAGACCGACATTCCAGTTTTGAGCATACGGCTGCCGGTATCCCAGGCTGGACTGAATCAGTTGCCAAACACACTACTTGGAGGCCTAGACACATTTGAGGATAACACTCTTCGGCTACACAGACGCTCGGCTTCTACTGTATCAGAAGGGCTAGTGTACGTGGGACCTGAATTGGCGTTGAGCGGTAACTTGCAATGGGATAGTGATGGGTGTTGGGAGGTGGACTGAGACCGTAACCCTGAGGTGCATGAGTCGCTGAGGAAGAAAACCAGATCCGTTCTGTTGTTGTGCCGCCTGGCGGTGTCACGACAACATTCGCTTCTTGCAGTATCAAGCTTCGCTGGCCGCGATAGCAAACTGAATCGATAGGGTGAGACTTCTGATTCTTGGCTAGATGCAGATTGAGAATGATGGAAAGGTGGTGCAGCAAACAGCGGTCTCCTCAAGGTTCTGGGCCGTGCACCTGAACGCAGGCGTGATGGTACTCTAAACACATGAGAGAGCCTTTTTTGTTGAATCCTGACTGCCTCGTAGCATGCATGTCAAGCTCAAGCTGCAATCAAGATTCTATAATCCATAATTTCAAAGCTGAAGTGCAGCCAGGATGCATCACTGCATGCTGCTGTTGAGATCGCAGAAGAGGACCCCATCGCTTAACGCGATCTTGCCTGCCATGGAATATGATACGGCCTTGTACTACCTGCTCAGCGATCCTGAGCGCTGATGAGCGAGGCCTCGGCAAGTCCTTTGTCCAGAGCAGTCTGTCGGTCTCAGCCAGCTGATCTGCCCGACAGAGTGAGATGCAGGCCTGGCACAACACAATGCCAAAACTCTTTTGCACATGTTCGAAGCAAGATTTTTCCAAAGCTTCAGGAAGATGGAATTAGGTTGCAAAAAAGTGCGACGCCTTCGGATGCATCAACTGCCGAGGGTTGCTCATGATGCCCTGCCAGCCACGGCTGTCTGAAATAGCTGACTTCCCAGATGCAAGGCAGCGTGGCAAAATGCAGATTTCCTAGCTGCTGCTTCTGCAGTTCACATCCTCGCGCACTTCCAAACAAGAATTTCGCGTTCAGTCAAAAACGATGCCTGGAGGAACGACTCCGAGCTGTTGGCAGCAAATGGGTTGCCATAGCCTGCTCACAAATTAAGCATGCACGAAAATGTTCAATTGGCCTTGAAGACATGTATTGCAGAGTGTTGCAGAGTCGTGCGCACATCTGTTGCAAGCTCAGGACTCGAATCAACACGAGTACAAGACGTTCATAATTACAGGCTGCACGCAGAGCAAAGGCTCCGCTCTTCTGTGCTTGCAAGCATGCCTAGGTGGGCGACGGAATCATTGAGTCCTGCACTCTCCAAGTTCACCTCGGCACCAGAAAATCGGCCAACAGCACGCTTCCACGGATCGCCGGAAGGACGACTTTTCAGACACGCAGTGCTGAGTGAGAACCAGGCCCAGGTGAAGTATAACATGCAGTTGCAAAGGTCAGAAAGGTGTCGGAGAGGAATGCGTACCTGACATCACTGCGTTGCAGCAAGATATAGCTCTTCATTGATAGCTGGCACCCATACCTCACCCACAGGCCGCTTCTCCGCATGCTTGGAGAAAGGTGGCGTGTCTCGCGTTGCCCAGACCTGTTGACGAATGAAACTTGAGCATGTATGCAATTATGGCACAGATGTGGCCAACCCCTTGCCTGCCTTAAGAACAAGGATGCCATCCTCGGCCTGGGACCTGAAAGATTTCAACTACCACGACTGCCCACGACTGCCCGTAACCCGTAACTGCCGAGGTCGAGTTGGTCGAGTTGGCTTTTAGGAAGCAAGCTTGGCAATTGCAACGGTGCCGAGGCTGTGGAGCTCGTCACCAGCCACACGCTGTTCCGCGTCAGACAGCCTTGCAAAAGTGTGCAAAAATGCTGGGCTACTTGTACCAACAGTAGCGTGGTTCTGTTGGCTCAGCCGTTGACGTGATGCAAAATGTTTCACCCACCTGCGCGTTAACACATCGCACCTCGGCAGCGGCAGTTTCCATGGCTTTCACAGCCAAGAGATCGACATGACATCGACACGCATCTCTGTTGCATGGCCATCATGGCCTCATGGCAGATGGCAGCAATGTCGAACTTGCCTAGGCCGCCGTCGAAAATGGCACAAGCCTTCCGAATCCATATCTAGGGTGTGGTTTGAGCTACGCGGGAAATTGATTTATTGATTGACACTGCAGGTAACGAAAAAAACTCATCGCCAAGGCAACGGCAAAAAAGCTGAACAAAGGCAGGAAACCCTTCCAACGCTGAGGCTCCTCAACAAGGCATCCACCATGGCTTCCCACTAAAGCGGCATGGGAGTTGTGCTTGATCAGTTTTGACAGGTTGCGCGTACAGCAGTGCATTACGTCAACCGGCTGGAGCCAACTCGGTGCACCCCGTGGCACAACTAGCGGGATACCAGAAAATTGTCATGATTCCACCTGGCAAAGCTGACTTGCGATATTGAGCCACGCAAGAGAAGAATGTGGTGTAGTCAAGGCCCAGCATGGGCAGGCAGCCGTTAATGGACCTATCCCTGCACACTGGCATGTGGTGTCGAGCTGCACCTGGACTCGGATCAGCTGCTTGTAGTGTTCAGCCACATCCTCGCTGAGCCCACCCCCACCAACTCCTGACTGAAGCGCATAGACATCCACAGGCTCAGACCGGTCAGCAAGCTCAGAAGGGACGGAGGATCCAGCCTTCCGCAACGTAGAGCTGCACCATGCGACGCTGCACAGCCTGAAAAGTCAACAGTAAAAGATGCTCTACACACACAGCATACTATTGCGAATAGGTGGGAAGAGGCATCACCTGACTCTACATGTACAGCAATCTGGTAAGGACATTATTTCATTGAGCAAGTATTGCACTGTGAACAGGCAGCTCGTCTAGCAAGATTCTTGTCAGCTCTGCATAGGTCTTGGCATCTTGCGCGCTGTTGTTCTCGGACAAAGCTGCGGTAGTGGCCGTTGTACCAGCCTCAGCAATAGCTCTAACGGGACTCCAACAAGTCTAGACGTAGCTGAGAGTAATCTTTTGAAGCAAGCAGCGGAACTCTGCAAGGCCTCTCGCCGGGCGCCTGGGCTATGCCACTGCAGGGTCAACATCTTGGAGCAGATGCGAGGCCCTCGCTGTAAAGCTTCAGATCTCCAAAGCATTTCCACCTTGCAGCTCCCAATTGCTCCCATACTTTTCGAGCAGATTACTGGTTTATGAGTCGTCTGCGTAGGTCGATAGCAGTTGACTTTAGCAAGAATCCTGTTGTTCAGAGCGGTTCTGGGCAGCTCACGAGTCTTAAGGTCCGTCTACACTTTCATAGGGCACCTGGTGGGCGGGAGCCTGGGGAATGGCGAAGTTAGAGCCCAGATTGCATCTTTGGTGAGAAAGATCCTGGGTAGGTTGACCGAGAGCCAGCTTTCCTTCCGTATGCTTACACCATGGCTTCACATGCTGTGCGAACGAGTGCTTCTCACTTATCGTGCCTTTTCGTTGCCAGCAGGACTAAAACATTTTGGGTTGAATGGTGGTTCTGAGCTTTGAGAAATGACATGATGTCTTTAGTTGCTCTCCGTTTCTTGGGCTTGTGGCCTCTTCCGCAATCTTCTAAGCAATTGCCAACTGCTCAGATTCAGCAAGTGGCCTTCTGCTGGTAGGCCTCAATGCCAACACCTTAGCACTTTGATAAGGCCAAGACCTTGTCCTGCAGTTGTTCTGTACGGAGCCACAGTAACATACCTCTTCACAGAGACCCTAAAGGACAAAGTTCGAATCGATTATCCTCCATGTCTGATAAAGCTGCATGTGTGACCCAGCAAACCCTAAGCTGAGGGCGCCGAGCGATGAGGGACATGAGCGATGCAACATCGGCCTGACTCTTGGGACTATATTGGGGCAATATAGGGGTTATATAGGGAGAATGGAAAATGACATGGAAACTACTATTTACAATGAGTTATGTCATGTCAGTCTTCTCAAAGCCGCCTCGGAACTCTCTGCTTGGATGCAAGCACCCATGACCAAACAGGCAAGGCCTTCCAAGTCAGCCGCTGAAGCAAGACCAAGCTCTCTGGGGTGTGAGGTATGTGAACCGTGAGTGCATACAAAGAGTTAGCGTCGCAATAGTTACTGAAAGACTGCTCTTGTCAACGACAAATTGACGGGTCACTGTAGCAACGTAACGTGACCGCAACTTGTAGGTATGAAGCCCAATTGAAAAACTGATCGACATATGCTTCAGCTTCTCCGTCGTCGACTTTGCACTTTCAGTCCAGCTCAACTTTTTTTTTTGCTTTCCGGCTGGACTGCCACACAATAATTACAGCGTAAGATTGCCTTCGATCTGGGCGCGGTAAAAGTTTCCATATCCTTGTTCGCGCGACCCGCATGTTGGTTCATGGATGACAATAGTCACTAAGTCCATGGCGACTGTCCATGGAAGTAAGGTCGATTGCCTGTGAGCTGGGTTGCCCCTCCTGCCACTGCTGCGCAAGTGTGCTGAGATGCGCACCAGTGGCACCATCACGGGCGAAGTCGCAAAGCTTACCAGTACTTGCGGGCAGGTGGCCTTGCCAGCAGTGCTAAGCAAAACCTGGACTTCAATCTGAAGAGTCTATCTGACGTACAGATCACGATAATCAGCTCGGCCAGCCACCAGCCAGTACAAGAGGAGCTTCAGGAAGCCCAAAAGCGTGCTCACCTTCGCGTCAGTGATGCACGTTTTCTGAAATCCTCGTGGCTCAGCAGGGCACTTCTTGAGAAGGACCACTTCTCCAGTCTTCTGCCTAAGGACAAGGGTTTCAGACGTTGATTGAGACTTTGAGTGCAATTCGACATGGGTTTGCTGAGCCAAGTCTCAGGCATCCTGGTCGCTATGAGCCGCCAAGCTGCTCCTGCAAATCTCTGCACTAACCAATACGCATCATGATCAACAACCCATGCTGGTGTTGGGCTTGTGCAGCTTCCTGACGGCTGCCGAGAAAGCTCCGAACCTTACCAGTACCAGCCAAGGCCAGTTCACGCTTGAGCGAACGTGTAGATCCGGCAACTAAGGTCGTCGCAAGAGCTCTTGGAAAGTCTTGGCGGGGCCAGCATCACTTGGGATCAAGACTGGCATCGCAACGCAGGCGCTCTGCACCTTAGCAAGCCATTGCAGTTTCAGGTGGCAGTCTGGGGGTTGGTCGCACGTTGCACCTGCACCCTGACACGTGACACGAGCTATAGAATATGCAGAACACGGCCAGTCAGTGTTCGCTTCGAAGGGTACACACGCACAGCGACTACTGTCTGATAGGCTTAATGCGGCTTGTAGGATAATCCACTGCGCCATGCAAAAGTTACATTTAACAACACAAAACACAAACAAAAAACGAGACCCCACGCCCACAAAAACAGCACCAGCTCCCCACCTGATCGTCTCCAGTACACAAGCAGCTGTTAAGAGCATCAAGCCATTTTGAGTCCTCATCAACATCGCCGCTACCAACACCAGCCAGAAAGCACAGCTTTAAGGTCGATCGAGGGCGAAAGAGGCGCAAGAAGATGCAGGCTGAAGAGCGTCATAGGCCGAAGGCCTTCTTGGAGCTTTTGGCTGGCGCAGGTGGTATGGACATGTTTAAGATTGGTATCGATTTGCTGGCCGGGCTGCAATCTTAGGTGCATTCCGGGGGCCTGTGAAGCGCTCATGTGTATGTCAAGTGATGACGAATGACCTACGAATCCAGCTGTCCTTTTATCTGCCTCGGGTCTCTTCTTCATAGAATTGCAATGCATAAAGTCTTTATGCTTCCAGCTCATTCCAAAGGGTTCAAGCTCAGGCAGCAAGGTCTCTCGCCGGGCGCTCCTGTGGTTGAAGTGGACTAAGGCCTCCACACTGGAATTCCCGCGCATCATTGCGAGAAGAAGGCACAGCCTCTGTCATCCACATGTTTATGACATGCCCACGTCATGGTCCAGTTCGCAAGTGCCAGGCGAAAACCAGAAGACCTCGGAGGAAGCCGAACCACCTGCACTTGGAAAGTTGGTCAAATTGGGGGCATCCACCTGAAAGCATCACCCTCCTCTTCCAGCCAGACATGCAGCCTGACAACAAAAAACCACGCCGCTGATGCAGAAGCCAATAAAGACTGCCAATGGCCTCCAGCACCTCTACCACAAGACGTCCTGCTGGTTTGACCTGCCCCAAAAGTTGCGAATCTATCTGAAAACATGATTGCTTGCAGGTCCACGGCTCCTCTGGTGAGTCATCCTGGAGCTCTGGACTCAGCGAAGAGCAGAGGAAGGACCTGAGCAGCTATCGCGAAGAGGCTATCATGGGCCGCATGGATATCTGATGGACAGTGTTGCAGGCCCCTCATGCCTGTCAAAAGTTCGCGGCAGAGGGCGTTGGCGAGGATTGGCGCACATCCATAGCTTGGTCAGTTCTGACAGCTCACTATCATGATGCCAGCTACACCAGGCAAAGGATGTTACTCAATGCAGGTACGCAGGAAGTAACAACACACCAGGTGCCCGGCTGCAGGGCGGCGTGTCTGGCGATACAGCGGCAAAGAACACGCCCTCACTTGATAGAGCGGGGGCAGCGAATTTCGTTGAAACTCTCCAGGTGCAGTCTTGACATTGCATGCATGGCTTTCCCGAGACCGAGGCCTAGCGCATTCCGCAGGCTCAGCCGTGTGACAGGACCTCAGGCTCCACTGCTGCCCGGGCAGAGTAACAGGACCCTATGCTATCATCATATCAGCAGGTCTGTATAACCAGGTAAACGGACGCACCATCTAGCAGTCTAGAAGCCCTACAACACTGATACCCCTGACCCAGGCAAGCACGCAGGCAATGCTGAAAATCATTCAAAACCGCGGCTCCCACCAAGCAGCACTGCAACTAGATCCTGGCTCGGGAGTTTTGCAGCACCAGTGCGGATCGTGCGGATGCAGATCCAATCAACAGCACGCAGCAACACTGAAATGAAACAAGCCGGTCGACAAAAAGCAGCGATCCGCTGGAGTTGCTTTGCCTCCCTCGCCTGAAGCTTTGCAGGCGATCAGCGGCCTGCCGAGAATCGAAAAATCTGAAGCACCCGGCATGGTCTCACCGTGAGGTCGGGGCGAGCACGCTGGGGTTGGGGACAAGCGGTTGGCAGCGATAGCAATGGCACTGGGATCCTGTCCGCTTTCCTGTATGAGCAAGAAGGAGAGGAGGTAGAGGAAAAGTTGCCGCAGCAGAAGCAGCATTACACGTGGCCCGATTTCTCAAATCAGCGGCTCGCCCAACCACACGTAAGCATGTTGATTTGCAGAGTTTGGCTCTTTCCAGGTTGATGGGTGGATTTTGCGTTGTTCAGCTCAGGGCTTAGGGCTTGGGGTTGTTTAGGATTTCGGTTTTTTGACAGCTTAGGGTTTGGTTTTGCTTCGGCATGAGGGATTCATTCTTGAGGTTGTTCCAGTTGATAGAGTGTAGTGTTTGAGGTGCTGGGAATCTTTAGGGTTTTGGGGCTTGGGGTTGTTTAGGGTTTCAAGTTTGGAGCTGTTAAGGGGTTGGGTCCGGAGGTTATTGAGTGAGCTTAGGGTTTGGGGTTTTTAGAGGCTTGGGGTTTGTTTAGGGTTCGGAGCTTTGCCTTATTTGGAGTCTAATGTTCAGGGTTGATGAGGGTCTAGGGCTTAGGGTTGTTTAGGGCTCTGGGCTGGGTGCTTGCGCGTTTTGGGTTTAAGGTTGAGGTTGCTTCGCGTTCAGGGCATGGGGCGTCGAGGCTGCAGGGTTGGGATGTGCTTAGGGTTTAAGGACTTGAAGTTGTTGAGCGGCAAGGCTCGGGCGACTTTCAGGGTTTAAGGGACCAAGAGGTTTGCTGTTGGTGAGGGTTTAGGATTTAGCTGCGTTTTGGGGTTTAGGGCTTGGGGCTGTTGAATATCCGGCCAAAACGGCTTAGGTTTACAGATTGTGTGGAGATCAGAGCATGGGGTTGTGTAGGGACTTGAGGGTTTGGGGGTTGCTGAGGGCTGAGGGTTTGGGGTTGTCGAAGATTTGGGGTTCGGGGTTGCTTCAGATACAAATAGGGTTGGCACTCGTTTAGGGTTCAAGTTTTGGCATTGCTACGTGTTTTAGGCTTTGGACTGTTTAGGGGTTTAGAGCTGTTTTTTCCCAGGTTAAGTGCTTCGGTTCATTTAGGGTTTAGGATTCTGGGCCTGTTTGGGGATTGCGCCTTGGGATTGTTTGCGGGGTTAAGGGTGGTTTGGGGTGGTTGAGGGTTTAAAGCTTTTGGTTGTTGAGGTTCAAGATTTGCATGTGGCCAGTGTTTGATGCTTGGGTTCGTTGAAGGTTCGGATTTTGGTGCTGCCTAAGGCAGGGTTTACGGCTTGGGCTGTTCAATTTCTATAGGGTTTGGCGCTGCTTGGGCCTAGCTATGGGGTCAGTTTTTCAGCACGGAGTTGTTCAGAATAAAGGGCTTGGGCTCTTGGGATCGTTTAAGATTTAGGGCTTGGCTGCGGTTGGGGTTAAGGGTTTGGAGTTGTTTCAGGTTTAGGTGTTGACAAAAGTTTAGGGTCTGCGGTTGTCAAGGGTTTAGGTTCGGAGCTGTTTAGGGTGGAGTGTTTGCGGTTGTTGAGGGTATATAAGGCTTGGGATTTTTGAGGGCGTAAGTTTTCTTTCGGGTTGAGTTGAGGGCTTGGGGTTGACTACGGCTTAGGTCCGGAGCTGTTTAGGCTTGAGGGTTTGGGGTTGCTGGGGGTTTGGGGTTTGGGATTGTCTAGGGTTTAGGTTCGGAGTTGTTGAGGGTTGAGGGTATGGAAGGTTGGAGTTGTCAAAGGTTTACGTTTTAGGGCTGATTAGTGTGTAGGTTTGGCGTTGATTAGTGTTTAGGATGCGGCCGTGAAGGGCTTGGAGCTTTCTTTTACAGAGTTCAGGGTTTGGTGTGGTTTAGGGTTAAGGCTCATGTCTAAGTTTTGGGCTCAAAATTGCTTTTAAGGTTGCCAGTTTGGCGCTGCTGTTGGTTTGGGGTTTGAGGTTTAGTTGTAGATTCGGAGTTGTTTAGGCTTTAGGTTTAAAGATTGTTGAAGGATTGGGGCTAGGGTTTCTTTTAGGTTTAGGGTAAAGGTTTGTTTCGAATAGGGGGTTGGGGGTTGTTTGGTGTTCAGGGTTTGGGCTTGTTTAGGCTTAGGGTTGGGGCTTGCTTGGGGTTGAGGAGCTGGGCTTGTTTAGGGTCTACAGGTTCGTTCGGTTTAGGGTTCGGCTGGCTTCAGATTAGAGTTTGGGGTTGTTGAAGGTGTGGGGCTTGGGTATGTTTAGGGATTGGGGCTTGGGCCTGTCACGGGTGCAGGGTTAAGGGCTTGGGCGTGTTTAGGTTGCGGTTCTAGGTGGCAATATAGGGTTTGGGATTGTTGAGGCTTGAGGATTTGGGTTTGAGGACGCAGTTCGGTTAGGGCTTGGGGTCGTTGCAGGCTTCAAAGGTGGGGTTTGGGGTTGCTGAGGCTTCATGGCCTGGGCTTCTTGGCATTGCAATTTCGGATTTTGGGTTTGGGCTTAACAAGGGTTTAGGGTTTGGGGATGTTGAGTGTTGAAGTCTGAGGGCTGAGGGTTGCAAAGGGTTTGGATTTGGGGTTGTTTAGGGTGGGTTTGGTTTTGTTGTATCTTGGCTGTTGAGGAGTTTTGGAGTTTTGGTCGGTTTTGAGTCCGGGCGTGTTCGGGGTCTAGGGTTTCGGCTTGTTTGAAGCTTACAGTTTGGGTGTGTTCAGGGTTTGGGGGTTTGGCTTGTCGAGGCCAAGGCTTTGGGTCACTTGGGGTTGGGGGGGGGGGGGCGTTGAGAGTCAAGGCTTGATCTTGTTCAA
>CAJNIZ010002658.1:58964-80897 GCA_905231905.1 Symbiodinium pilosum
GGTTTCGGCTTGTTTGAAGCTTACAGTTTGGGTGTGTTCAGGGTTTGGGGGTTTGGCTTGTCGAGGCCAAGGCTTTGGGTCACTTGGGGTTGGGGGGGGGGGGGCGTTGAGAGTCAAGGCTTGATCTTGTTCAAGGTTTGTGAATTGAGTGTTTGTGAGTTTGGGGTTTACGGTTTGGGCGGGGCTGCTTAAGGTTTAAAGGTTACGGGTTTGGGGCTGTTGTGGATTTGAGGGTGTTGGCTGTTTAGGGTTTAGGCGGCTGGGCATTTGGTATGGTTGAGGGCTTAGTGCTTGTTTGGGGTTTGGGCTTGTCTAGGGTCTAGCTTCGAGTTGGCTAGGCTTTCACAATTTGGGGTTGTTCAGGGCTTAGGTTCTGAGTTGCTTAGGGTTACCGGGGTTGTTGAGCGTGGGATTAGAAAGGCTTGGGGCTTCGGTTTGTGTAGGGCTTGGATTTGTTGGCGGCTTTTTAAGGCTTGGGCTTAGTTTAGAATTTGGGGTGTGGGTTTGAAAATACGCTGAAGGCTTGGCTATTGGGCTATTGAATAACAGCTGGGTTTCGTTGGTGGGGTTGCTCAGGGCTTCGGGAGGCTTAGGGTTTTGCGGCTTTGGGGTCGTGAATGGAAATTGCGGGAATCCAAAGATCTACCTGCCTACTCCCAAGAGCGACTGGGAGCAAAGACCAAAACCGCAATGATTCCAATTCTTGCACGGCCTGAGGACTCCCAACACAAAGGGACCCCAAATCCAAGAAACCGTGCAGACAAGTGGGACAATGTCGGGCTCTGTTTGTTCAGGGTCACACTTGTCGTTGACGATGCAGTAGTTCGTGGCGATAGGGGCGGTGTAGGTGGTAGCAGCCCTACCCGTGGTAGTAAGCCCCCTTTCCCGCCCCGCCTACCAGCTACACAGACTGGAAAACTGTATCAAACACATGTCGTTGGTTCGTCGAGGGGAGGGTGGGACGGCGATCCCACCCAAGTGTGGGGGTTGTGCCGTGTTTGCTGGGCGTTCAAGCTAATATGTTTGGCATCCCCGAAGCAACGTTTAGTGACAGCTTTTGGAGCCCAGGCATGCAAAATGCACTCGGAGCAACCTTGACCCTGCAGGTTCTAAAGTTTTACAATCGCCAGGAATTGTGTCTGGGCAAGATCGGTGACCCCTCCATGGTTTCAGCTTGCAAAAGCATGTGGTTTCAGCTTCGTATTGGGCGGGGCTGCTACTACTACTACTACTACTACTCCTACTACTACTCCTACTACTACTACTACTACGACGACGACGACGACGACGCCGACGACGACGACGACGACGACCACTGTACCAGTACCTATGCTAGTGTGTATAGGTCTTCCGTAGGGGGCTTCGCCTAAACATTTGCTGCATCAGGAAGGATAAACAATAGGCATAGCAATATAACAAAAAAGGTACCTTGAGCATGGCTAAACATCGTACTGATGATGTGAAATGCGGTAGGAGAAGCAAAATTAAAACAAGTAGAAGTAGCAGCACCGTGAGCAGCAGCATTCAGGAGTAGCAGTGCTTTTACTTGATTTCGCTGATGCAGCAGCAGGAGAAGCAGCAGCAGGAGAAGCAGCAGCAGCAGCAGCAGCAGCAGCAGCATTACAATCACCGATAAATTTGTGAGGTGGACGTCTACCTGCAGCTTCGGGGCTTTAAACCTTTAGGGCAAAAAAACACAAGACTTCACGTGGCCTGAAGCCTACTGAACGCTACCGAGCTACAGGCCTTCAGCCTGCAAATTTACGGCCTGCCTGCGAAGGAAACCTGTTCTTATGGGATGGCAAAACTTAATGGAGGCATCGGGCACCCGATCCGATCACAGAGCTGCACGGAAAACCACGCCCGAAAACATGATATAACACGACGGTGTGATGCTGGACTGGAAGTCGAAGTTGCGTGAAACATCTGATGTCACCCCTGTCGAGCCTGTGGACACACCTCAAGCGACTCAAAGAGCTGCACCAGCAAAAGCTGTGCAACCTGCCAGGAAGAGCGCTGAGCTGCATGTCTTTTCAGAACCCCCTAGGTCTCTGCCTCTGGTAGCTGTGGGTCAGAAAGATGGCGGCAAAGCTCCAGACCGCCTGCCTTGACCAGCGCCATGCCTTTGCTTCTAACCCGATTTGTTTGGAGCTTGGGATAAGTAATGCCACACGTCCCTAAATGCCCGAATTGAAGGTAATGCTTCAAATCCGCCCGGGCCTCAGGCTTTGGGCAAAGGGGTCATTAGGGGCAAAGTCTCTACTGTATTCCTCAGCACTCTCCTCCAAGCCAATAAGCGTTTTGCCCGGAGCCTACGGCACAGCACCCCCTGTCATTGTCTGAGCAGCGCCAATCAAAACCCATTCGTCCTCCTTGAAAACCGATGAGCACAAGGGCGTGCTGGATGAATAGAAGATTTTTCCAGCCAAGAAGCGGTTGGCGGCAGCTTCTGGAGACTCCTCGAGAGCACTGGCCAGCAACAGCGCGGCATCCACAAGCAGGGACAGGCATGCCCAGCGAGACTCACCAGGGATCTCTGGCCTTGCCATGGCATCTGAATCCACGCTGCCACTTGCATATATGCCACAACGGCTCAAAGGCAGCTGAACACGTTTATTTAAAAATCGCTCTCTTCGGACCCCGTACAGGAAGTTTCGTCTTGTCAGATAAAGCTTTCCAGTTCGCCCTGCTGACTCAAAGCTTCCGAGAAAACCAACACGTCCTTATCTGGCATGACTAGCGATGACACATACCACAGCAGTCAGGACATTTGCCTCTCGTCATCTTCGTCCTCTTCCTCGCTCGGTTTGCCAGTAATCGCCAGCGAGATTGCAGACACAAGCGAAGCTGCACCATCCTTGCCCAGCTTTGGTCAGCTCTGCGCAACTTTTGTCAGAAGTGCCAGACAAGTGCCAAGACAAGGCCAAGTTACGGTTTCTCGCAAGTACTTCTGGCATGTAGCATTCTCAACGACATTCATGAGGCATTGCAATAAATCACGTGCAACTTTACCACCCAATGTGAGATCTTCATCATCGAGGATGGTGAAGATGGTCTCAATAAAGCCTTGCACAGTCACTATGGTCCTCAGCTTCTCCATGTACTTTTCCAAGTCCAGATTGCTCGACCGATGATCCGTAACAGCCAAGTCTCTGAATATCAGCGTTGGCTGCTGTTAGTAAAAGAAGTAGACTCAAGCATTCATTGCGCACATAATCGATAGGTGATGTCTGCAGCACTTGCATCAGATGACCAAGCGACCTCGCTGAACCAACGAAAGTGCTTCAGAAGGAAAGCGCAGAAAATGCACAAAAAGACCCCACCTGGGGTCTGCCAGAATCGCTGCATTCACAGGTTCTGGCATGCGGAGGTATATCCGCTGTAGTAGCACCATAGCATCATATTGCGTGGAAGTCTCACCTTCAGTGTCAGCAGACTATCACAGGAGAGACGTCCGCACCTATGCCAAATACTTGACGTGATTCACCACTGCTGGGCACAGGGTAGTGGCAACTGGTTGCTCGCCAGGAGACTGACGCAAAGTAAACGTAAAAGCTGCTTGCCATTCTCCGTGTGCTTCCTGGGCTGGCGGGGGGCAATGCGGATTTGCTTGGGATGCTCCGCAGTGGCGAACTGAATGCAAACATATGCAAACGACCTCGCCGCCACAACTGAGGTTCAGTAGATGGTATATCGTCGGGGCACATCAGATGGTGTTGTCACTGCGTTCCAGCACACAGCCTGCCTGTCACCTTGCACACTCCTGCATGTGCCTCACAAAGACTTCAGCCGGTTACAAACTGTGCTTGGGAGACTTCCTGCATTCAAAGATCACGATGAGCTCGGCAACCAGCTGTCCTCGCTGGTCATCCTCCTGGACTACTGACTCTGGAGTGGCACATAGTACATAGCCAGAAAAGATGTGCCTTAGCGTCGGCCTTTGATTCCTTCGCTTCAGCTTTGGTGGAGCTCTTTGACGCGCTGCCCATTAAGGAACTCAGGCACTCCAAAGCATCCTGGACGCCAAGTCCACGTATGTCCACGTCACCATGTTTCACTCAGCAAAAGCAGGGACCCTTAGCACGGCCCTTCCTGCAGCGACTCCACATTATCGTCCGCAAGCTCTTCATCCTGAAGCGGAGAGATCTTCTCAACCACGCGCAGGATGGCAACCACGGCGCCTGCAGGCATGCTTGTGGTCTTGCAAGCTCACTGATCTCTGCATACGTCAAGACACCAGTGGACAGAGCAATCTGCCTTTGGTGGCCACGATGGCTCCAGGGGCACGTTTCGCCAGAGCCTTGAACTCGGCCAGGGCAAACTGGCGTGCCCGATGGCTGCTTGCTGTGCTACAGTCTCCTCGCAGCACACTCACTAAACACACCACACACACCTTGCAAAATCAATCTAGGTGCTGACGTCCACAGGGCATGTTGATACTCTGCTTGCCTCACCTAACATGAGCAATCAAAACTGAATCCTTCCCCACCCCAAAAACCCTATCTCATGTAATGAATGTACTTAGCGAAGTGGGTAACTCACCGCAGGGTCCTGAGATTCGGTCGACCAATGCACCAGCATCTATGTGAGCATCTATTGAGCTTGCCGAATCCAGAATGCTTTGTCCTCACAACAAATTCCACGGCAACAGCCAACAGCACCGCGACTGAAGCAGACCGGGATCCCGGCCCAATGCGTCTAAGAAACTCGATTGCGACATGCTGTGCCATGCGGATACGATCTGCTTCGTGTAGAAGAGTATTTCAACTTGACTTACAGACAAGACAGCTGGCACAGCACGATCACTGCTCCAGGGATTGCATTGTGCGTATACCTCCCAATTTCCTCAAAGTCCAACCAGCCTATCATCAGCCTCTGGCTCAGGCTTTGTTGTTCCCTGATGACTTCGGAAATAAAGAAACACCAATGAATGTGCGAAGCCATCATGTCTGCAATTGCACAGGGACAAATTGACAATTGCAACAGTGGCTCCAGATGACTCCAGTTACTGTCCATAAAGAAATGAGCTCACTGTTGATCTCGCGGATCAGCGCTCTCAAAACTAAATGAAGCATCTGCCACCAAGACTGTCGAAAAAAAATGAAGCATCAAAACGCAGCCTTCACGCACCCTCCCCTTTCAACAATGCCTCTGTGCGCACAACGTCTCTGCATGATCGCGGCATCCATAGAGCAATCATAGCCGTTGCTTTTTGCTGCATACAATGCCCGAAGTCGAGCTTGCCCATGACTCGGTGACTTGATCTTTGCAAGTCGTTTGCTAGATGAAGGCTTTGCCTGAACAGGCTCTATCAGCTTTGCTGGCGGCCTAGTCATCCTAATCTACAATGCAAAACCCTGCCCGGGTAAAGTATGCTCTCAGCTCGTCCAATGACACTTTGCGATCGCCTGCAACCGCTGCCAAGCGGTGGCTAGCGGTGGCTTGAATTGGCTTTGTTCCTCTTCGGACCTGGACCTACCCCACAGAAAGCAGTCTCTGGGTGGCTGAACATAATGCTCCGCCGAGGCACTGTTGGCATCCAAGGCTTGGTACCTTTGCACGCAAATTCCTTTCCGAGAGCATGGCCGTTCGCTTACTTGGATGCGGTTCCCGGTTCCATATCAATATCCCATTCCCTTGCTCGAACGCTGGAGGGTTGTCTTGCTACCGCCATGCGCATCGGTCTTTCTGATGAGGTTGTCAGTACCATTCGAAATTTGAATGGTGTGATCCGCAACCTTAAAACGGTTTGAAGACTAGGACCCTTTGTTCACGAATCCTTGCACCGCACATTGAGGCAGCTTGCGCGTGCGGGATTTCAATGCCGCCCCGCGTCACTACTAAAGGCGAATTCACAACCGACACGACCAATCCGAAAGGCACAACCGATACAACCGAAACGAATTACGCCACCAGCTAGTACAACCCAAATAACCAAAATCATATAAGCCCAGACCCTTCAAAGAACCCTAGAAGCTTTGCAGCACCAGAGCCGCAGAAACCCAAAACCGAAAAAGTCAAACTCTAAATCCGTTTTGACCGGTACTGTAGCACACAACCCGTTAGTCTAACGCACCAAACCCTCAACCTTTACCGCTAATGCCTGACGCTTCGAAAGCGCCAAACCCAAAGAACATCAAACAGAAACGGGCTTGAAAATCATATCCTTCTACGCTGAAAAAAATCGCACCTGCAAAAATGCATAAGCACCAAATCCACCCGCCTCAAAAAAATTGATACCATGTTTACCATATGTCACCATACAACGTCATGAGCCGCCGAAAACCCCCAAACCCTATAAATATTGAAGCCTTGAATCCTCAGAATCGACGTCCTAAAATCCGAAGTTTCAAACATCCTTTACGCCAAAGCCTTACAGACCAAAAACTCCACATCCCCCAAAATCTCTGACATCCTCCTAACCTCTGCCTTTGCGCGCGCGAAAAAAGTAAACCGAAAGAGCTTGGCAAGGAAACAGCTGACCCCAGAATGAAACCCAACAGCCGCTAAAACATCAGTACGCAAGTCAAACAGACTCATAAGTCCGCGCTGGTGAAAGCCTCTCTTACAAGATGAGCAATCACAAACCCAACTGTCCATGACTCAAGCGTGACTTAACCCCATAACTTTTTAATCTAATATGCCCCAACCGAAAACACTCTAAAACTTGCATGACCCCAACCGTTACCTGAATCCAAAACTTTTACCCCCAAAAGTAGTGGCTAAAACCAAGAGTGAATCCAAATCCGCCGAGGCCGGAGGCCTGGGGCGTTTAGATCCAGGGCCTTTGGAAGAGTGAGTTAACCCGCGATTCTGCGGGTGGAATCTGACAGCTGGTTTTTTTCGGGTCTGGGGGGGTCCGGGCGGTTGCCGGGTTCAGCACAGGTTGGCGAGGGGCCGAAAGGGGGGCGGGGGGGGGGGAAGAGGTTTCCGGCACCCCTCGACAGCCTTTGCCGAGGCCGTCTCGCATTAGCGGTGAAATTAAATACTTTGAACCCGTTTCCACACCCTACAAAACCGAAAGGCCAAAATGACGGATAAAGCCCTTAGGGAGTAAACCTCTCAACCCTAAACAAAAAGCCTGTCGAACAACCAACTCGACATTGAAATTAAGTTGAGTGTCTTCCGCTGAAACAAGTTCTTGTAAATATGTTGTTTCAAGTCCATCTTCAAGTCGCCTTTACATGTCCACTACAGTTTTGTGAATTCATGGGATTCCAAGCTGCCATCCATCCACTGACTTCCGCCCTGCTGAGGGGAAAGCCCGGTTACCATCTTTTCTTCTGTTGCAACCCCAAGCACAATGTAGATTCAAATTTTGCTGCGTCTTCCGGCTATCCGACTATCCGATACGCTTTAGGGCATGGACTAATGCTGTTGCCAAACTGCACGTTAATAAATACAAACCGGGCCGATGTAAGATAATCCTACCACTGGTGTTTAAGTGCATTTTTCGCCTCTTTTTCATCATAGGTCCATGGAGTATGCCCCAGACTGGGGCTCCCCAAAAAAAAGTCGAATTTGCAAGGTGCGGCCACAAATGGCCGCCCTTACTTTTGGTATTGATGCCCTTTCCTGGTCACTACAAAGGCCATAATGGCGCTCAATTCACAAAAATTCTTCATCTGTTTCAAGAGTCATCACCGAAACCTGCTGCTGTAACGAGTCTTCAGACTGCCAGACTACTAGCTTGCAGTCCTTCAGGTGTCCATTTGAATAAAAAGTTCCACTCCATGTGTCTTTCGACCGCACCTTTTCCGAAATTTTTTTTGGGTGAACGTCATCTGTTGCGCTTATGAGTGAGATGTTTGGAATGCTCACTGGGTTTTTAATCATGCTTTCTGCGAACCCCATCTGCGTCCGCCCGTGTGCGCCACAACCTATGACCTTCAATTTCGCATGCCTTGGTCAGTCGCTGGAGCACTTGGTGATCAGTTTTCAAGCTGCCTGTGATCTGAGATCCTAGGATACAGGATTAGTTTGCAAAATCATCTGGCATGGTCTTGTTTCACCAGCTTCAACACAGGCACAGCTGTCACGGTTCAAGCAGCGCTTCTTTACTTCCGCTTGTTCACCAACGCGTTTCTCTACCTGCAGAGTATCAGAATCCAGCATGGTGTCATATGTCTAATGTACTCAGCTTATACTAGTGTTAGGTAGCGAATATTAAAGCGGTTCGGAATAAAGCGACTTCGGCCAAATGGAATGATGAAAGGGGTAGGGAATAGGGCGAACCCTTGTCCAGCGCAATTGTCCCGCGCAATGGAATAAGGGCATGCTCTGAACTCAAAACCCAAGCGTCCTGTTTTTTGAATTCCTCCAGGACCCCCCAAACGAGTTTCTCCCAAACTTAATTCTTGGGACCCCTCATCATTCAGAATCGGTATTATGATCAGAACCCGCCTTTAGTTGCAAGGTTGCCTTTTTTTTCTAATCTCCGTGCCATTGGCAAGCAATGATGGCTTGTCTGTGACAAGTACATGGTTGGGGGGTTTGAAGAGTATAAGTCTACCCACGACCTCGTCGGAGAAAAAATGGGATCTGCTTGCTTGGGCTTAGCCGAGGCGCACTTGTTCAAATTGTGCACGTGCAGAGTCCCGAAGGTCTTCTGGCACCCCAAGCATCTGTGCGATCTCAGGGTGGCTCTTGCAAGCCTTGATGAGCTCTATTCTGGTGACCTCGAGACATCGCGACAGCATGCGTCTAATCCGCCTTTGCTACAACATGCTACAAGCTCTGAGGCCGCCTGAGACCCTGACAAAGTTATCTTGGTTCGCATCGCCTCGGGCAGTAACAGCCCGGCTGGCAAAAGGATAAACATAATCATACGTACCTATATATCAACATGCAAAAAAGTTCCCTGGCGCGCGGCATTGCTTGAATGCTTCTTGTAAAGTTCTTTCGGAGATGGTCGTTCCTTGTAACAAAGGCTGCACAGCCTCCGCTGTGTCAACAGCAAGAATCTCCTGGCAAGTTGCACATCGCAAAACCTGAGGAGACCGGCCAAACCAAGGCAAGCCGTATTTGCATTCCGGCCTGTGAACTTGCGCCATCGATGCTCTCACCGGCACATGCACTCCCCATGGCGCATTCAAGTTCCCTGCTCTGTAGACCTCTATAATTTCACGAGCTCAATGAATCAGAAGGCTTGTAAAAACTTTGCTGAATACGTACATGGCCCATTGTCCAGAAAGTGAAGCTTTTTAGTGCTGGAAAGCTGCCGTTTTGATCATGCATGACGATCAAATGCCGCAGTTGTCACATCCTACTTTGGGCCGCCCCCGTGGTGTCAATCCCATGGCAGCTGACCTTTTTGTTCATGGTCTCTCGCGCTTTCTCATGGTCTCTCGCGATCACACACTGATCTGCAGCTCAAGCTTGTCGTCAAGCGAAATCTGCCGAGCCGTTCTTGTCCACGGCGTGCTTCCGTGAATACTCTGTCTGACATGGGCAAAGAGCTGGCCCAGGCTAAAGCAGAGATTGTTTACACCGCGTGCCCCAACAGCAGGTGCTCGTTGATGCTCGTTGATGCTCGAGGCTTGGAGCTCTGGCACCGAACGCTCCCGTGGGGATCTTGAGCGTGAAGGCGGTCAAGGATCACGCAGCCTTAGCCAGTAACAAGAAAGGGTCTAAGAATCCTCCACCGCCAAGGCAGAGAAATTGCAATGAGGCAGCATGCTGTCTTTGAAGATCTGCTTGAAAGTGACCGCCAAGCTAGCTGTTTCCGCACAGATGTGCGCTCTTCCCGGCGCCAAGGTTGCTTTTATCCGCTCAGCCTGCCAAACTAGGTTTTCGATGGTTTTCGTTTACCAAGTCTCTCGGGCCACCGAAATCGTCCGTGCGCATATTGCTCTGGTGCAACCAAGGGCCTCATCCACATTGTTTGAGATGAGAATCACGTAAGCCTTTATGGCCGGATCCTTGTGCAAGATCTGATTCCATTGCCTCTGATTTCAGGGCCCTCCTTCACAGAAGGAGAGATGGCAAGTAAGTGTCCCACAGAACCAGCTAAGATTTGCCTGAAGCCTGTGAGCAGGCACACAGACCCACAGCAGCACTCTACGTAGCGCAGAACAACACATGTTGAGCGGCTTTCGTAAATCATCCTGCTTGGCACGCAAATGACCTGCTAAACAAAAATGTTGAACACGAATATCGAAAGCCAAGTTGCCGAACGTCTATGTTGTACCTACCGACAATCACAGTGTGGCAGCTTTGTACGAAATCTTGCTACTCTCAGTGTGGTACGTGCTTCAAAGCTCCTGCAGCCAGCCGGCATCTTACTGCCATGGGGCGGAACGGTACAAGTGTGCTTGCCGGCCTCTGCAAGTCTGCATCGCTCACAACGAGCAGGAAACCTGAGCTCGCAGCGTCAAACATGACTCTGAAAGCAGTGAAGCGCATGCGCTTGCGTATGCTTGCGTTGTCAGCATGTAGGCGTGCATCTACTGTACCGCCCATAGCCACACGTGATTATAGATCAACCTTCCTGTGAGAGCTGTTGCATGCTTCTTTAGCCACTTGGTCATTGTGGCGTGGCATGCCATTGGAACTGCTGGAGAACATCAACGATATTTGCAATGAAGTAAGTAATTTCTCACGTGATGCTTGGGCTTGCAGGGGGTATGGCAAGGACTCAAGGACCTTGGATGCACTCCACATACTGTCGACCTACATTCTCCAACACACCGTGTTTGAGAAGTGTCTTTCCGCCACAACCTTCTTGAAATGCTGGGGAAGCAGCGCTCGTCTGCAGTCTGTCGACCAAGCTCCGCGATTGCGCGAGATGTGGCCTGTCCATGCTGCGACTGGCGCTAAGCCACTTGTGCTGCATTCGCTGTGCCTCCAATGTATGGTCGCCGGGATAGCAGAACTGAGCGTGGGCCTGCAAGGCAGAACAAGGCAGGCTCGGAACAATGTCTTACTGAAAGCTCTGTTTGGCAGCCGCGGTCCTCCATGGATTTGCAAATCTCCAAACGTTCTTTGTCCTAGGTGTAAACTTCTTGCTGAGTCCGGGGACACTCGGGGACAGCATTCACGTCCCCACTCCAGGCTTGTAATATGGCTGATATGGCATTCAAGGTTCTGACCGTGGAGGCCTGCCCCACTCGACAAGCCGCTCAGCCTCAGGGCCGGTGCCACTGTGGCCAACCATGCGGTAATCGTACTTGTCCTTGCCACGGGCAACCCTCGGCATGCAGCCATGTGCGCAAATCTAATTTCCACTTGTGCAACACCGAGCACTTCTCCTCGAAGCCGGCGAAGCTCTCGAAAATGAAGGCTGCAACTTCTTGCAAGCGCTGCAAACGTCGATCGATTCGATTGAAGGTGTACCTTCTGCTGACTTAGAACATCCAACAAGATCCGAGAGGTACTTCACCACCTTCGACCAGCAGATACCAGCTACAGCAGAAGTAAGCATCAGTCTTTGCAAGCAAGTCACATGCTGCCGCTGATGTCCATCACGAAGGTCAAGCGCTTTGGATGCTGCTGGCTTCGGCCAAAGAGCTCCCCTTCAGGCTCCCCGCGTCGCATGTAAACAGTCTTACATCCTGTGATCCCGTCCTTGGCTGCACAATGCTGCACACATGCACCACACCCAAGGATATTTCAAAGGAAGCGAAAAACATCAACACAGGCTTCATAGAAGGAATTACAACGAAGCTGTACACAACTTGTACACAGGTAGCATCGGGCAAGCCTCCCGAACAGAGCTCCTAGAAAAGAACGAAAACGCCGAGGTGTGTCACAGCCCCCTAACAGGCCCGCAATGACAACAAATTCGTCGGGTCATGCACAGGGCATGATCGAATCTGAGACTTTGCACACACACACTGGCCTTTGCATTATTCGAAGCAGGCAAGAGGCCACCAAACGACTTTCATCTAGCTCGCCCACTGTCTGATTCTTCAGCCATTGTCGCTCGTGCTCCCGGGCCACTTGGCTTTCTAGGCAGACCTTCTGCAGCGCGTAGCAGGCATGCGCAGCATGGTTCGCCCAGAGTGGAAAAGTTCAACGCTCCAAGGCACCTTCATTTCCTGAATCTGCGTTGTGACTTGCTCACGAAGTGCTGCATAAGCTTCTCCGTCTTTCAATGACATCTTCATTTCAGCCAGCCTTCGAGCGTGCTGCAAACAAGCAGCTGCACAAATGCGGACAGCATTGTTGGAGCATGCATGGTCTTGATAGCTTGAACAAAAACTTGAGAAAGGAGCAACAGAAGGTGGGACAGCATCCTAAGCACCGGAGGCTTCAAATTGGGACAGATGCTCAGAGCTACTAGTACTTGGCAGCCAGGCAGGGAGAAAGGAGCAAAGCACACCATGAACAGCCCAGCAGACCTCATTTTGTGGACCGACTAACGTTTCCCTAGTCTCACTGCCTCCAGCTGCAGCGCTGGCCAACAGGAATCACAGAAATGGTCAGGTTCATGCGAAATCCGGAAAAGATGACATGGAGACATGTATCATAGATACCGTCCAATCATTGACAAGCTTCAGCATCAAGCTAACCTCTCACGCATACTTTGCCAGCTAAGCTGATTTCCATTGCGTCCACTTCTCAAAGCGAAGAAATGCCCAGCGCCAATAAGTTCAATTAGATGCATCGGCGGCACTTCAGCGGTATACGTTTTTTGGGGTCATTGAGGCGTACAACTCGCCCAATCGCAGCGTGCCGCCTGCCCCAAGACCTGAGCCCTTAACCACACAAACTCTCAACCCTAATCCCCAAAAAACCCTGAACCCTCAAAACCCCCAAACCCTTAACCCCAAACAATCCTAAACCCTAAGCCCTAAACCCTGAAAATGCGTAAGAGTGAGCACGGTCAACATTCCACTTTACGCTCTCGGTTTTCCCAAGCCACATGACATGTGACTCATGTCAGTCATTCGCATAGAACTAGAACCCTCTAGGTCAAAGCTGCCAGTGAGAATCTATTGTAATCATGTTCTTCAAAACGCGCCTTTTCCGATAGGCTTCGTCAGCCATTTGCTGCGCCTTGCGCTTTGTGGCCTCATCCAAGCCTTGCTTCTTGTCTTCCGAGACCTGCACGAGCTTCTGTCCAACGTCCAGACGATAAGGACCCCAGCGACCTCCAAGTCCTGCCAGGCAAGTTCAGTCCATGGAGTGAATTGCCTGAAGAAAGAGCTTGCTCGGCTGTTTCAACTAGCCACAGACATGCCAAGACCTCTATTCCTTTGTCCTGCAGTTCCAGTGCCTCCGCTGCCGCCGGCGAATCTGTTGCCACCAATGTGTTCCTGACCATCCCACTCTCCATGCTTGGGACCTCCTGCTGCCATGTCTGGTGGACTTTCTCCATTTGCATTGTCTGGATTGGTGACATCCTTGGACTTGTCTCTTTGCTCATCCAGGCGTAGGCTCATGTTGCCTTGAGACCGGTGGCCTTCAAGAAGGCGCACTCCATGTGCCGTGGTTGCAATGCCATGCCTCTGCAAAACCTCCAGAATCGGTTTCCGTTTCTTGGCGTCCGCAACGTCAAATGCAAAGACACCAGCCGCCACTTCTTCCAGCGCATCTCTCGGAAATTGCTGTGCATGGCTTACAAGCTTCACCAGCTCTCGGGTTGAATAGGGATATGCAAGCTGGCCGGACTCGACAAGCTCGCGTAGCTCCGCGAACAGCAACGAAAGCTGGATGATCCGTGCCTTTGGCACGTCAGGGCCAACACTCGCGAGCAGCTCCACTTCGCTAGCAATGTCAGGGTTGTCCACCACGTGACAGCTGAACACATCGCCACAGACCTTAAAGAAATCATTGCCCATGAAGGGGTAGCCAGGACGATTTGCCAACACAAAAAGGCGAAAGACTCTGGACATCCTGACGACTTCATCTTCAGGTGCATTAGCGAAACGCGTGTCGTCTGCGCGAACAACTGTACGCCCATCTGGGAGACTTAGCTCTCCATCCTCAGCCAAGGCTTTCAGAACGCAGACGACTTCCAAAGGAGCCTTGTCAGCCTCGTCGACAACAAGGCAACGGCCAGCTTTGACCGCTCGCAACAGTGGCGAATCTTCCCACACCACAACTCCACCCTTCAAGCTCGGTGCAAGAGTCAGACTCTGGACAGTGGTGTCTCGATGAAGCTGAATGTATTCCTCATTCAGTGCACGGCTGCAGCCCAAGACGAGTATGCCAACGCCTTCATCCTATGCACTGCCACCGTTTGCAGCCTGGTTGCTCTTTCACACTGCAGAAGTCCCAGAAGTCGGTCCGTCAGCTTGTTTTTGCCAACGCCCTGATTCCCGACAAGGAGGAGGTGATGACCTCGGCGCCCTTTACAGCTCTCCACAAACACACCAGCTGGCGAAGAGTCACTGGGTGTCCACGTGTCTGCATGCTTCACCCGCAAAGCGCGACTTCAGGACGCACATGTCCGTTTTGATAGGCCGTTTGTGTGCGCAAGTGGCTGAAGGACTGCTATTCACGTGCTAATGCGGCCTAGCATGCCATGTCTTGACGTGGTCTGGACGATGTTCGAAAGGTGATAAGTCTCAAGGCCCCGACCCAGAGACCAATCAAGCAGCATGTTCTTCAAGATGCCAACATGCTGTGGAATATTAACGAAGACCACGTCTGGGACCAGCTCGGGCCTGAAACCATCACTTCCGGCATGCCATTCACAAACTCAGGACGGTATACTAAAACACGACTTGTGACTTGTGACACTAGATCGCCTGGCTGTCATCCGCACTGGACAAGACACATCTCCGATCTGCAGAATGCCCTTCTCCACTCTGACAGCTGCCGCGGGCTTCCTTGTAGCTTCAGCTGAAATGGACACAGCTCTGCCATACTGAGCTGCTGGGGCAGGGGGCGGTTTCCTCGACAGTCCAGCTTCAGCTTGCTTTCGCAGGTCTTTGATTCTTTCCAGTCGATGTTGCTGCCTGCCAGCTCCATGTGCACAAGTACAATGTACAAGGAGGGTCGAGCACTGCACGGTCCTGTCGGACTCTGCTTTGTCCCTTGCATCATCCACTTCTTGACCACCACCGCCAAACATCCTTGCCTGTGGTTCAGCTG
This sequence comes from Symbiodinium pilosum, assembly GCA_905231905.1. Taxonomy (NCBI): domain Eukaryota; class Dinophyceae; order Suessiales; family Symbiodiniaceae; genus Symbiodinium; species Symbiodinium pilosum. The sequence continues at coordinate 74,007 of CAJNIZ010002658.1, forward strand.
CAATCGCACGCAACTTCTGCTTCCAAAGTACACGACACTTTCTATTGTCAGCTCAATGTGTCCTGAATGGCAATGTTCTCCAGCTCGCGGAGCTCCTTGACCGCAAAACCCTGATCACACCTTGAACTGCCTCTGTGTCAAAGACACTTCGGCTGTCCTGCCGTCGCCTGCGCGAATCGTCATCTGTGTCCAAGGTACGCTGCATCAAGGCTTTGATGGCTGCACCTCACAAGGCGGTGATCTGTACAGAGCTGTCGCAGCAGCTCATATTCGAAGGGGCACACACACACAAGCTGCACCTGATGCCTGCATGGAGTTATGCAATAGGCGGTGCACTGCCTTGGGTCAAGGCACGTGGAAGACAACGCATAGCTCTTGTAAGGCACTTGTCTTACCTGTGTTGATTTCCAAGGCCAGGCCTCCTGAGAGGATAGTGGCAGGAAGTTCAAGCACGCCGAAAACACGCGGCTCCTGATCTCCAGCTCTTGCAGCCAGGGCATTCTGAGCCAAAAGTGCACATCTGAGAGGCGCGCAGGGCTCCCACCACGTCACCAGGTCGTTTGTCAAGATGCAGACCAATGCGCAGCAGAATGCGGAGCGTCAGCCTCGCAAGGATGTCGTTCGAAAACTGGGTGTCCACAGATTCAAAGTATTTGCTCAGCGACGCCATTTTGACGCCGATATGTCTGATATGTCCGATGACACCCCCCGTCCGTCGCCCTACAAGAGGCTGGGTCTTAGAAATGAAAGGGACCAAGGACCCAAGCACCTTTGAGGAGCTCCTGAGATACCAGTCATCAAGGGTGCAGCTGCCTCAGCGGCTCCAGTGCAGGGTCGTCCAGCGATGCATGCCGAATCTTGTCGCCAAAGGCAAGGAGTCCACGGAAGACCTGAGCCCGTAGGAAGACTCAGGTAGTCTACTAGAGGAACAGTCTGTCTTTTGATGGTTCCTGCCTTCTCGCTTGCCGACCTCGGCACCATGACCCATAATAAGAGAGAGAGAGAGAGAGAGAGAGAGAGAGAGACACAAAAAACAAGACCAACCAGGGCAGCAGCTGTTTGCTTTTCGATCCAGTTGCCAGTTCAAGCTGTTCCTGCCACAAGTGCTGAGAAGCAATAGCAGCAACGATATGGCCATACACGCACAAGCTTCTCGCAAGCGGATTCTGTTTTTTAAAAACCTGACCCAAAGCTGGCATGTGGTCCAAAGCCAGAAGAATGTGGCCTCTCATGCCTCTCACTCACGCGGGGTCAAGCCTGTCAAGCTCATGCTTCTCCCGGACGCACTGAACACCCTCCAGGCACTTTCTTGATCTGCCTGACGTTCCTCCGCACTTGATGTTAATTCTGGCAAGGACGCCCTTTCCAGATGTGTTGTGATAGGTATCCTCCTCGAACATCTTCAAACCGCTCCGGCAAGGACCAACTTTGCCATGTCTAACCCTTGAAAGATCATCAGCATCAGCTTCTGCCACGAGCTCTTCTTTGCAGAGTTGCTCAAAGGTTGTGGCCAAAGGCCTCCGCTGCTCTTACTCATTTTACCTTCTCCTCGGGCCTCTACCATGGCCAACTTGCAGGGGCAGGGAGGGCTTGGGCATTCGCTTCAGGCCACTGTGAGCTGGAGCAGAACACTGTACGGCCTGAAGGGAGTACTTCTTGCAAACAGGGAAAGCTTTATTTTGCAGGCCTGGGATGGCAGCGGCACCACAGAGTGGAAATGAAAAAGGGTGGCCACCTGCGCTGTCCTAAGGCTTGCTGTGTCCAAAGTGCAAGAAGGTGAGCAGCGGGCGCCTCTTCGTCAAGCCAAGAATTTTGTCGTCCTGTGCCAGAACTCTTCTTTGGTGGCTTCTGCCTTAGAGTATACTGCAGACATGCCACATCTCCTTCTCGCAGCAGTGTTTGAACTTCTGCCGTGGCCACGCAGCGGAAGGAAGGATGGACCTAAAGTTTGCTGTCCCAATTACGCAGTGGCACGTTCTTGCCTTCATTGAGCTGGGGGGTCTGTTACAAGCCTTGCTTTGCTCGCGGGTGTCACGCTGCAGCTCACCTTATCTCCCTCATGTCTCTCGGGGCTTTGGGCCTTGGATGTTCTCTCTGTGAACAACTTTGGGAGACTCTCTTCGTATCATGAAGTCTCAGCTTGGGCACTGAAAGTACCTCGTGGAGGACTTGTCATGCAAATTAGCCTCTTGTTGTTCAGGTGGCTTGCACAATCTTGCACGGGTTGGCGCTGTAGCTCTGAAGCCATGCGTAGAACAAGCTTTGATATCTTGGTTCAAACCTGGTAACCCGCTGAGGATGCAATTGACGGTTGGAAGTGGTGAGGCCAAAAAACATTGCCTGATCAAAGCACCCAAAGCATCGCAAAGCTATGACAGTCGTTGTCTACAAGCATGCCTCCTGTTCTCTTCACGCTCTGAACAGCGTGCTCTTCACTAGTGTAGGGATGTACTGGCAATAATGTCCCCATCGCATTATTTGCTCTCTTTGTTCGTTGGGTTCGTTAGCATTGCGGTTCGGACAACCAGGGCTCTGGCAGCTCTGAAACGCACGTTGTTCTCCTCAAATTCACGGCCTGGCTGTGCGTTGCTGACAGTGACACTGGCCTTATAGTTACAGAATCTGAGCACATAGCAATTTTGATCCAGGCCCTTGACTGCGAGGAGGCGCTTCCACCTTTCTGGCGAGACCTGAGCGCACGGACTCAAACTGACATGCAAGCCCTCAAAAAAGCTTCGATGCTTCTGACCTTTAATGGCCGCCTCGAGTTTGGCTTGCAAATGTTTGCAAAGGCCTTTGCCAAGCGTGAGCCATCTGGCAGCACGGCTTCCCTGTCAGACAGCAGCGGGCCTTCGATTCAAGATGCAGCGGCACCAAGCTTGCCCAATTGCAATGCTTCGTAGCTTCGCGCCGGGGCTTCAGCCAAGGATGGCTACGTGCCCTCGCGCCAGGCGATGCAGGCCGTCCAGCAATGCAATGTCCCCACAGATCGCAGCCTACAGCAGCCGTCGACTTCGCACTCTGAAAAACAACAAAATGCGTTATAATCCACCCAAACCAGTCCACACCTGCACAACAGCAGAGTCTCGCCACTGAGTCTGCCCAGCTTGGTCTGTTGTGCGCCGCTGCAGCAGGTCGCGAGCAAGCAAGTCCTCTCATCTTTTCAAGCCCTGTATCTCACGCAACTACTTGGATGCGGGGTTCGAGCTCGACGCGAAAACGCTGGCCTTGAAACAGAAGATTGTCCTCTGTCGGTAACCCAGCAGTTCGGCAAACGCACGTACCAGGGCACTCTTGCCAACTCCCTGCCAGCATCTGGGATCGTAAATTGAAAGCCAGACTCCCCGCTTGGCCTTCTCTCCAACGAGACACATATCCATGCCAGCTGCATGATCCTGCATCATAGCACTGACCTGGCATTGCCAACGACTTGCAGCCGCTGAAATTGCGTGCTTGAACAGATTCTCTCTCCCTGCTTAGAACCGGGCAATTTTCTGCTGCGTAGCAGACAGGCGCATGCAGCGCAAACGGTCCAGCCCTGCGTCCTGCGGCCTCTCAGCAGAAAACATCGAAACATATCGAAACGGTGGGACATCAAAATCATTCTGCCCAGCGATGTTGGCAAGCTTTGTGTACAGCGTTTGGTCGCTTTGAAGGTGCATTGCAGCCCTGTTGATGACCGTCTGATTTTGCAAGCAGACAGACAGAAGCGCTGAGGAGCTGGCCAGCAGCCAGCAGGAACCTGAATGTCCTTTGATCTCCATCTGGACTGACAAGAACCAGAAGTTTACATCGAGGCCTTTCTCTGGGCAGAGCTTGGATCCCGGAATGTGATGGTAACTTTGCCTGAGGGAACGCAAGAACTCCATCTGCATAAGCCGTCAGCTTCTGTCTGCTCAGCTTCGTGCAGAGCTCAGAGGATGTTCTCACTGATTCCACCAGCAGCCCTGCAGCGTCCTCTGCAAGAACTGAAGGCAAGCATCCATTATCACCCGAAAGACATTCGAGACATTACCAAAGGAGAACAGTCAGCACGTTGGCAACATTTGGCTGTTGCCATGGAAGTCAGGTGCAGCGAAGCCCACCTCGTTCCCTCCCTTGCCAGAGATGTTGGCGGTTGCCTTGTCAACACGGCCACAAAGCATCTGAACCTCCTTTATCTGTGAGGCTTGCTCCGAGTTTGCTGCGAACCAAAGGTCAGATGGATAGGCGCGCCTCCCGAAAGGAATGATGCTCTCAGCAATTCGGGCTCCGTCAATCTGAATCACATGTGGACCTCAGAGTAGCTGAAGTTGGCGCATCGGGGAAAAGAAGCAAGACACCTGAAAACGAGCCCAGCAGTCTCATGGCCCTTATGCAAGCGCCCCAGAAAGATCCAGCGCTATTCTCCGCGCAAGCAACTCTACGAGGAGCGAGCTTCGCTCCTACTGCTTGTCACTTATGTACAGAGCTGGGCAACCAGCGGAGCACAAATCCGTGCTTCAGGCTGTTGGGCCCAAGCAGCCGAACACGACATGCCACGGGCGTCCCGTGTTGGGAGGCTCGCGGGAGACATCGAGCTAGGCTGCAGCTACGCGCTGGCAAATACTAAGCTGTGCAAGGCAGCTAACCTCTAAGCAGATAAACGACTCCATCACATAGCTGGGATGGGCGCTGGGGACATCTCTGCATCACGGAGGGACCCTTCACCTGCTCATGTTGCAAATGTTGGCAAGTTGCACCAGGAAACTACAAAGCTTGCACAGCACGTAACAAGAAGTCCTGCATCGTGATCTTGCGACATGCTCTCCGTCAGCCACGCGGCTTGCTCACGAAAGCCAGCGTCCTAGGCGTGCACCAGGGAGGTACGCATGCTGACTACAACGGCAAATACTTCTAACGCGCACAGCTCGATGACAACAGTTCCGGACTTTCACCTAGCTCGCTGCGCTAAATCAAGCTGTCTCATGCTGTCTCCGTTAGAAAGAGCTGCTTGCTTTGCTCTCTGACGGGCAGCATTCTTCAGGCTGGGCGAAGCAAACCTTTGAGGGTTGAGCTTGCACGCCATGCACACCATCGGGAACACATCACGTCTTGCTTGCGAACAACTCTCTGCAAGCAGGGCGCCACAGTGAGAGAGGGTGCCAAGCAACACCACGAAGCACAATATTCCTGCACTGCCATCAATAGAGCTTGGAGACTTATGGAGATTTTGCAAGCCAGCCGATGCTTTGAATCTGCTTTCCTGCTGGTGGGATGACGCCGGACCATGGCAGCAGCACTTCGCAGTCGCAGCGCTTCAGCCACAAAGCTGTCAACATCGGCGATGTGTCCTGCAGTAAAACTTGGAAGGCACAAATGAAGATGGCAGCAGCACGTGCTGAAGTATGTCTGGCAATTGAGAGATGCTGTCAGCCCGGCGTTGCAGACTCGCATGTTCACGCAACGCAAAATCACAGCCAGCATGGGGAGGCATCAACAACAAGTGTAGAAAAAGTAGCTAGTGTGTGTGAATGTGGCTAAGGCAGGGACACGGCAATAAGGGGATCGTTTACAGACTCTCTGTGGAGGTCTCTTTTGAAGCTGCTTCGAGCTTTTTGATGTGATGCTCTGAAGCCCTGTTATTGAGGTGTCTTTTTCCGGGGATTGGTCTTCGTCTGTTTTGTGATGTGCTCATGATGCAAGAAGCTCTTTATGCTTTTCTGTCAGATTCGTGCTTGCAGCTACCCATGGCGTGCGGTAGTGTTTAGAAATCCGCTGGGAGGAATCGTTTTGCGGGCCACAGACCGCTGATTTGGGCAGCTCTTTTGCCGCTGAAATCGTCCGATCATTTTTGCCTTGAAGCTATTCTTTGCATATGTTGTTTTCTGAAGCTTTTTTCTGCACAGATCCTCTTCGCAGGATCCCTGACGCTCTTTCCCCCCTTTTACATGGTTGTTGAAACTCTTAGTCCAGCAGCATGAAATCTTCTTCGTTGAGTCGTGACACTTTTTTTCTCCTTTGACACTCGTTATTGAAGCTCTTATGCCAGAAGCTTTTTCTGCCAAGTCGTTTTGGTAGAGTCGCTGACGCTCATTTCCTCTTTGAAGCTGATTTGGGAAGCTCGCAATCGCTTTGCTGCATGACGTGAAATCGTCTTCAACCAGTCCCAAACACGTTTTTCAAATCGCGGCAAGCCACTAGTTCAAAAAAACAAGAGTTCAGCGTTGAGTGCAAAGTGTTGCTATATGTGAGTCAAGCACCAGAAGCAGAGAAGTGCATCCTTCCTTTTTCCACTGCGCTCTGTGAAGGAGTTTTGCTGACAGCTCTCTAACAGGATAGCTTTGGGACCCCCTGGACGGTGTAAAGCAAGGCTGCTAGAGCGCAATGCTCACGAATGACAGCCTGATGCACATGCATCGTACACACGTACCAGAAATCCCAAAGAGTAAAGAACCCCAAAGCTAAACTAATAAGAGAGCCTCAGACAGAGAGGCGAAGGCTGTGTGCAAGATGGGAGGCAAGCTTGCAGGAAGGAGCTTCCAGCCTTGCGACAGCGTCCATTCGTCCAAGAGGCCGTCACGCGAAAGCCCATCAGATGGATTAGAGTCTGATTCAACATACTCCCAATAGACGCGACAACCAAGTCTCGTCAACAGAAGTTGCGTGACGGCAGCCAGGATAGAGAGATCACGGACGCTACTGGCACCCTTCATAAGTACTTGGCAGGCCGATTGATTATCGATGTACCAGACGACATCGCGGCCGCGAATACACTCAGGGATATTCGTGGGAATCAAAACTCCGGCCAGCGCTTCACAAATGTTGATCTGAGTTTGCCTAACTTGGAACTTGGCCAAGACAGGGTCAGGAATGTCAACACTCATCCCGACAGGTTGATGTCCATCGGCAGGAAAGCAAACAAAACCTATC